>JAEPBF010000349.1:0-21141 GCA_019739055.1 Passiflora organensis
TTGTAAAAGTACATTTGAAGCATGAAAAGTGGATAATTTTTTTTCAAGCATATCAACATCAGTGATATTTTCTCCACATAATTTTAATTGTGAACTGATTTTAATTAATGCCAAATTATATTCACTCACAGATTTAAAATCTTGTAAATGAAGATGCATCCATTCATAACGAGCGTTTGGGAATATCACTGTTTTCTAGTAATCATACCTCTCTTTTAAATTTTTCCAAAGATCTGCAGGATCTTTTACTGTGAGATATTCAGATTTCAATCCCTCATGAAGATGATGGTGAAGAAAAACCATTGTCTTTGCCTTATTTTGATTTGATGCTACATTTGGTATTTTTATTGTCTCTCCAAGACCTTTAGCATCCAAATGAATTTCAATATCTAATATCCATGATAAATAATTTTTTTCCGGTAATGTTGAGAGCTTCAAACTCAAGCTTTGCAATATTTGTCATTGTAGAACTATATAAATATTTAAAATATATATAATTAATCACATAATAAGATGAGAAATTAGCTTATGATCTAAACAGTAATAAGTGAACTACAAAAATAAGAATAATATTTAATAATTCTAATATTATGATAAAATAGTATTAGAATTTTAGATTTTATCTTTTTTTTTTACTTGATCTCAATTATACCTTTGTGAAAACTAAGACTCTTGCTTGTTCTTTGTGAATAATTCTTGTAAAACTCTAGATTCTCATTTTCTTTTCTTTTTTAAACTTTCGTGTTGATAACGTGTTATATAATAAACGAATAAATCAAGATGAATTCTAATTTAGTTAGAAAGATAGTAATTAGAAAGAGAGATAATGAATGAAGTAGAGAATTTCGATATTTTATTGGTGTGTATATACAACATCATAATAGCATATTTGTAGGTACACAAATATACCTTTGTATTAATGGTAGATATTATAATTTGTGTCTTCATAATAAAACTATAGATGTATATACTAAAATCAGATTTCAATTTTTGGTTTTTAACAATATATGAATTTTACCATTCTACACACTTGTCAGTAAGTCTTCGTTGTGGGACCTAAAACATGTCACGTGAACGAATAAAAGTCTAAAGCTCTAAGCAATTTTTATCCCTTAAATGGATAATATGGTGATCACTAAATATTATCCATTTTGTTATAGAATATAACAATAAGAAGAATTGAGGAGAAAAGAATAAGGAAGAATTAAGGAGAAAACTACGAACAATATAGGGAGTATAATATCTTATCAAGTACTCAAATAAGTGGGTACAAAGCAAATAATGTTACCTCCTATTTATAGGTAACATGATAGGGTACATGAAGAGACATTGGAAGATAAAGAGTTTTGTAGTTACAAAATATTTATTACACAATTGAATAGACATAATAAATTTTTTGTCTTTTCAATTTCCAAACCTTTCATATTTATAACACTCCTCCTTGAATATTTTGAATATTAAGAATGTGAATATGAAATCAGAATACTGCCTCATTAAAAACCTTACCAAGAAAAACCCAATGGGAATAAAAACTTGGTGAAGGAAAAAAGAGTGCAGTGCATACTCCCCCTGATTTAGTCATCCCTTTAAATCTTTCAAGCGTTGCATTCCGATCTTTCGAACAAGCTTTTCAAATGTTGATGTGGGAAGAGCTTTAGAAAATAAATCAGCCAGGTTATCACTTGAGCGTATTTGTTGGACACTGATTTCCCCTTTGCTTTGAAGATCATGAGTAAGAAGAATTTTGGTGAAATATGTTTTGTCTTGTCACCCTTTATGTAGCCTTCCTTCAATTGAGCTATACAAGCAGTATTATCTTCATACAGTGTAGTTGCAAGTTCTCTATCACTTGATAATCCACATGCTTCTCTTATGTGTTGTGATATTGATCGTAGCCAAACACATTCACGACTTGCTTCGTGAATTACTAAAATCTCTGCATGGTTGGAAGAAGTAGCAACCAAAGTTTGTTTCAGCGACCGCCATGAAATGACAGTATTACCTATAGTGAATAAATAACTTGTCTGCGATCTAGCTTTATGTGGATCTGAAAAATATCCTGCATCTACATAGCCAACTAAATCAAAAGTGGATAAATTTGAATAATATAAACCCATATCCATTGTCCCTCGTAGATATCTAAAAATATGTTTAACTCCATTCCAATGTCTTCGAGTTGGGGAAGAACTATATCTTGCTAGTAAATTTACTGCAAATGATATGTCAGGTCGAGTGTTATTAGCAAGATATATAAGTGCACCAATAGCACTGAGGTATGGAACCTCAGGATTTAAGAGTTCTTCATTTTTTTCACAAGGTTGAAAAATATCTTTTTTCACATCAAGTGACCTCACAATCGTTGGTGTACTTAATGGATGAGATTTATCCATATAAAATCTTTTAAGAACTTTATCCACATAATTTGATTGATGAATAAATATTCCTTCACTTAGATGCTCAATTTGAAGACCCAAACAATATCTTCTTTTTCCAAGATCTTTCATTTCAAATTCGTTTTTTAAATAGCTGATAGTTTTATCTATCTCTTTACGAGTTCCAATGATATTTAAATCATCAACATAAACAGCTATTATAACAAAACCAGATCCATATCTTTTTATAAAGACACATGGACAAATTGGATCATTCTTGAAATCTACTTTAATTAAGCATTCACCGAGGCAATTATACCACATTCGTCCAGATTGCTTCAATCCATATAGAGCTTTATTTAACTTTATTGAATAAATTCCCCAGGAATTTGATTTATTTGCATCTGGAAATTTAAATCATTCAGGGATTTTCATATATATATATATATCAGTATCCAACGAGCCATACAAATAGGCTGTAACTACATCCATTAGACGCATTTCAAGCTTTTTATGTTCTGCCAAACAAAGTAAATATCGCAATGTTATTGCATCCACCACTGGAGAATATGTCTCATCATAATCAATTTCCGGTTTTTGGGTAAAACCTTGTGCGACGAGTCTTGCTTTATATCTCACAACTTCATTTTTCTCATTTATTTTTCACACAAATACCCATTTATATCCCACCGGTTTTACACCTTTTAGTGTATGGATTGCAGGTCTAAAAACTCCACGTTTTTCAAATGACTTTAATTCTGATTGAATTGCGTCTTTCCACATTGGCCAATCATTTCTATTTTTACATTCCTCCACAGAGGTAGGTTCAAAATCCTCACTTTCTTCTATAATATTTAGCGCTATATTATATGTAAAAATATTGTCGACAAGTATTGAGCTTCGGTTCCATCTTGTTCCTGTAGTGACGTAATTAATTGAGATCTCTTCATTCTCTTGTGTTTCTTTCGGAATTTTATTAATTATGTCAACTGGATTTTCCAAAACTATAGCCTCCTCATGACCATCTTGTGTAGTTGCTTCTTTCTTTTTCCGAGGATTTTTATCTTTAGAACCGAATGGTCTTCCATGTTTTTGACATGGTCTAGACTCATTAGCAACTTTAGATTGTCCTTTAGGGACATCAATTCTTATCGGAGCATATACAGCTGGAATATGAGACCTAGTTATTCTTTTAAGGTCAGTAAATGCATCTGGCAGTTGATTTGCAATCGTTTGTAAATGAATTATCTTTTGAACTTCATGTTCACATTAATTTGTTCGAGGATCAAAACTAGATAATGATAATTCATTCTAAGAGATCTTCTTTTCCAACTGTTTATTTTCTTCCCCAAGTGTTGGAAATATAGTCTCATCAAAATGACAGTTAGCGAATCTTGCCGTAAATAAATTTCCAGTTAATGACTTAGGATATTTAATGATAGATGGAGACTCATATCCAACATATATTCCTATCCTTCTTTGAGGGCTCATTTTTGTACGTTGTGGTGGGGAAATTGGAACATATACCGCACAACCAAAAATTCTTAGATGGGAAATATTTGGTTCCTGACCATGAACTAATTGCATCGGAGAGTGTTCATGATAACTTGTTGGCCTAATGCGTATAATTATTGCTGCATGTAAAATGGCATGTCCCCAAACATAAACTGGAAGTTTGAATCTCATAAGCATAGGTCTTTCAATTAATTGTAAGCATTTTATAAATGATTCTACAAGACCATTTTGTGTATAAACATAAGCAACATGATGTTCAACCTTTATTCCAATAGACATGCAATAATCTATAAAGACTTTTGATGTAAATTCACTAGCATTTTCCACTCGAATAGACTTTATTGGATAATCAGGAAATTGAGCTTGCAAACGAATTATTTGTGCAAGCAATCTCGCAAATGCCATATTGCGAGATGATAATAAACATACATGTGACCATCTGGTTGATGCATCGATCAAAACCATAAAATATCGAAATGGTCCACATGGTGGATGTATAGGTCCACAAATATCTCCTTGAATTCTTTCTAAAAATTTTGGAGATTCAATTCCAATTTTTGCTAGTGATGACCTTATTATTAATTTGCCTTGAGAACAAGCAGCACATGAGAATTCATTAGATTGAAAAATCTTATTCTTTTTCAATGGATGACCATAAGAATTCTCTATTATTTTTCGCATCATTGTTGAACCGGGATGACCTAACCGGTCATGCCAAATTTTAAACACATCATTAAACTAATGATTTATTATAGAATGAGATTCTATCATTGTAATACTTGTGTAGTATAATCCGAAAGAAAAACGAGAAAAATAATGATAGAAGATGCGTTATACTCTTCTAAGTCTCAAAGAAACTTGTTAAGTTTCAAAGATATTCGTTTGAATGGATATCATATTGAGACAACAAACGAAGAAAGCATTGAGTATCTTTGCATAACTTCTATAACCCGAAATTATAGAAGTTATGCAAAGATACTCAATGCTTTCTTCGTTTGTTGTCTCAATATGATATCCATTCAAACGAATATCTTTGAAACTTAACAAGTTTCTTTGAGACTTAGAAGAGTATAACGCATCTTCTATCATTATTTTGGTTCCACAAGATAGAATAATATTTGCTCTTGCAGAGCCTTCAATCAATCTTGTACTATCACTTATTGTTTATACATTGGTTTTTCTATTATCCAAATAAGAGAAATATCTCTTATCTCTCAATATTATATGCGTTGTGGCACTATCAACCAAACATATTTCCTTGACGTTCATCTTAGAGATATCCATTCTCTTCATTGAATAAATAAAATTAATAAAAAAATATAAAATAAATTAAAATATAAAAATAAAATATGAATAAATAAAACAAAATAAATAGACTTTTATTATAATAAAACAAGAGAACATAATTGAAATTTGCATAGTTATAAAATTAAAATCATTCTTGATTTCTTGCACTTTTATCATTTGGATCATTAAGAAAATCAGAAACATCCAAGTGCGTTATATCCTCAAGGCCATTAGCAAATTCAATGAAATCATCTTGGACAAAATTTGTCTCCACATTCTTGCCTTTAGACTTCAAAGATTTTTGATATAGGTTGGCAAAATATTTTGGTGCACGATAGGTACGTTGCCATTGACCTTGCATTCCATGTGAGGACCCCCCCAAGGAGGAACCACTCCCCATATCAGGTATTGTCTGCCCAGGATACAGCCTCGCAACCAGGAGCCCTCGGCCCAAGGCCGGCAACTCTGGCCCATGACTATTCGATCCCCTGTCTGCAGCCACTGGGACTCGAACCTCTATCATAGCACCTTTTATTCCTCCTAAGAGGAGGCCTCTCACCAATTCAGCTGCAGCTGAATTGGTGAGAGGTGTGTTCCGGGAAACAACAAAAGGAGTAGGTCGCGGGTTCGACTCCCAGAGGCTGCAGCCTGGGGTGAACGCCGGGCTACTGCCAGACAATACCTGATATGGGGAGAGTGGCTGGTGCTCAGGGCACTGCTCACATTTCACATCGATGGAAGTTGTAATTTTTTTCTTATGCCACTCATTACTTTTCCAGGTCCTTCATCCTTTACAACTTTTTGATTTTGGAAGATAAATTTACTTGATTGACCACCACCTTGACGAAATTTATTATAACCTCGTCCTCGTCCTAGTCCGCGGCCTCGACTACGACCACGACTATGGTTATGAGATAGCATCACATTCACTTCAGGGAATGGAGCAGAACCAGTACGACGAGATTCATGATTTCTTATCAACAACTCATTGTTTTGTTCAGCCACCAAAAAGCATGAAATCAATTCAGAATATTTTGTAAAACTTTTTTCACGATATTGCTGTTGTAAAAGCACATTTGAGCCTAACAATAATATTACAACATGATTATATCTAAATAATTATAAAAATATACTCACCCAAATATACCTTTGTAGAAACTAAGATTCTTGTTTGTTCTTTGTGAAGAACTCTTGATTCTCCTTTTGTTTATAAGAGTATCGTGCTGATAACGTGTTATAGAATATAACAATAAAAAGAATTGAGGAGAAAAGAATAAGAAAGAATTGAGGAGAAAAGAACAAGAGAGAAAACTAAGAACAATATAGGGAGTATAATATCTTATCAAGTACTCAAGCAAGTGTGTAAAAAGCAAATAATGTTACCTTCTATTTATAGGTAACATGATAGGGTACATGAAGAGACATTGGAAGATAAATAGTTTTGTAGTTACAAAATATTCATTACACAATTGAATAGACATAATAAATTTTTTGTTTTTTTAATTTCTAAACCGTTGATATTCATAACACATTTAAGGTTTTCTTGAAAGATTCTTGGTGTTTGATAATACAGTTAACTTGCAACACTCGGCTTGGCTTCTACCAATTTTCTTTTCTATAACAAATTTAACTTGCATTATTTTAGTATTTATGCCTATAATACAGTTAAATGTCGACATCCTAAATTCCAAACAACAAACACAAATTTCCTTGTTTTATAACAAATTCAACTTGCATTATTAAAAATTTTTTTTTTTTTGTTTTTTCGCCCATTTGGCTTGAGACGTCCCACTGTCTATGTAGTACGATTTGACTATTTATTTACCAGGTTTAAAAGATAAGAACGCACCTGGACAAACAACCACCAGAGAAAACTTCTTTCTGCATATCTGTAAGCATCAGCGTGAGTGATGTTTCTGCCCACTGTTCATAATCATTCTCTCATCTTCTCTACTCCTCTGTTGTGCATTTCCTTTCTTCTTTAGTTTCCTCCATTTCCCGTTGCTCACAATTACTATCATTCTGCTGCGCTTTTGGCTTACTTTTTCAGCTGCAACATTTGGAAAATAATAATAATAGTAAGTCTTTGCCAGTTCTTTTTTTTTTAAAGAAATATCGAGATATATTAATTGGAGAACCATATACAACTATACAAAGTGACCTTTGGTGTAGTGAGGTCCCTTTGCAGGTGTTATTCCCAAGATTATATGAGTTATCGCTGGACAAAGAGGGCTATGTGTCCAGGTTTGGGGATCACTTTGGTTCAGTCTGGCGCTGGTCCTTTCTTTGGAGACGTCGGCTTTTTGTGTGGGAGGAATTGGAAGTTGGACAATTGTTGCACTTGTTGGATGGTGTTAGTCCATCCCACGGCGAGGATGATCAGTTGCTGTGGGGCACAATGCTTCTTTGTCCTGCACCTGTACTGATATCTATTATAATACAATTCGATATTATTCAAAAAAAAAACCCCAATGAACTTCAAATTCCCAACGTCTGGAGTAAGCCCGGCGCCCCAAAAATGGCAGGCATTTCTCTGGTTAGCTTGCAGGGAGAAACTACATTCTAAGGGACACTTAACTCGACTTGGAATTCTTGCTGAGTCCGAAAGTTTGTGTGATGCTTGTGGTGCCATCGAAGAAGATTCCAATCACATTGTACTTCATTGCCAGGTAGCTTGGAGATGTTGGACTCTTCTGTTCAGACGATGGGGCTTTCTTTGGGTACCACCACGGTCTATGGCCGATTTATTTGTGCAGTGGGATGGTTATCCAGTTCCCAGCCGCTGGAAAGAGGTGTGGTTTGTGATGTTGTTCTCTACTGCATGGAGTATCTGGTTAGGCAGAAATCATAGACTTTTCAGACGTGAGGCCAGTACTGCTGATGATCTCTTTTATCAAGGCCTACGCCATGGATTTTGCTGGGCTAGGACCAACTTACAGACTATTTCTATTGATAGTCTGGAGTTGCTAGCTTCAGGTAATTTTGTTGCTTTGCTGAGTACGCTGGTTGCTTAACAGATGCAGGTACAGGTCTGATTGTCATTGCCAACTTGGGGAGTCCTGGGGCTGTGGCATATTCCTGCAGATTGTTTGGAGGGGAGCTTATGTTGGAATCAGTTTTGCGAGTTGCCGCTGTTTTGACGTTTTGTTCTCCTTCTGGATTTGTAGCTAATTGGTGCTTGAACTCACAGTTCATGTCTTTGGGTCACAGGGGCTATTTATTTTTGTTGTTTTCATTCAGTACATGGCGCTGGCACAATGTTTTCATTGTCCAGCCTCTCTGTATTCCTCTTCCTAATTAATATACTTATCGATTTTCTTCAAAAAAAAAAACTATACAAAGTGACAGGATAAAGAAACATTATCCAGTGCTATCAAAATGAAACTTCCAGATACTGAGGCTGGAATGCAGTATCTGCAACTGTCACCTTCCTTGCTTTATTAGCCTCCTCTCGGTTAGAAAAAAACACACAAATCCAAATCCCTTGGATTTTCCTTCACAATCACGCATCACTTCGGCAGAAATCACATCACCACATTCTCTAAAAAGTTGCAGAGTTTAATATTATCAACACTAGCACTGAGATGCTTGACCATGAAGTTTACATAACCAGTAAAGTATGGATTTCCCATCCCAACCCATTGGCAGCTTGAGAGGATTGTAAATCTGTTGCTCTTCATCATCACTTTCAGTGTCAGCTTCTGCCTCTTTCCTCCTCACGTTCTGCTTCCATTTCATCGTATGTGAAGGCCTACTTCTTCACAATATTTTCCTTCGTTCTCACAATAGTCTCATCCAGCAAGTCACATAGCTTTTTAATTTTTGCCTCCATTAAAGCAATTTCTTTTGAATTGTCATCTTGTTCTGAAACAAGAGCATGCTGCTCTGGCACACGTGCACCTTTAGCAAAATATTTCTTGTCCAATTTCTCAAGCGGAGTATCTTTTAGACATATTTCAGGAAACCAGGCTCACTCCAATCAGAGAAGCTTTTTGTAAGGAAAAGCCGCTCTCCACGCTGCCGAATGGTACCACCAGTCTTAAGTCCAAGCGCAGCCAATGCATTCGCTATGCAAACTATGAAACCAGCAAAGCAACAAAATCTCCTGAAGGTAACAAATCCAAACTATCAATGCATACATCCCTAAGATTAGTCTTAGCCCAACAAAAACCATGCCGTAAACCGTTGTAAAATATATCATTAGTAGTGCTATCTTCATTCCTGAAAACCCTGTGATTACGACCCAGCCAAATGTTCCACACTAGAGAAAATAACAGAACGTACCACAAACCTTGCCACCGGCGCGGAATCGGATAACCATCCCGTTGCGCGAATAATTCTGCCATAGAACGCGGTTGGACCCAAACTATACCCCAATGCTTGAAGAAGAGTGACCAACATGCCCATGCTTGTCTACAATCAAGGACGATATGATTAGAATCCCCTTCGACGGATCCACAGGCCTCGCAGTTGCAATCAGTCACAGGTAATGGACCAATTCTGATCAGGTGTCCTTTGGCTATAAGCTTCTCCCTGCACGCTAACCACATGAACGCTTGCCATTTGGGTGCTCCCGGCTTGCACCAAACATTTGGAATCTGCTGCTCATTGGGTATGACTGAACTCTCTGCCAGGACTTTGTAACAATTACGAACCGAAAAAGGACTAAACTGAGTTCCACACAACAGCAGGTCTTCATCCTCAGGAGTTGGCCTAAGCCCTTCCATCAGGAACAGTAGACGTCCGACTTCAGCATCCTCCCACACGAAGAGGCGTCGCCGCCAAATGAGCGACCATCTCCAGTCCGTACCACTCAATGTCCCAAACCGACAAACCGGGCCCTCTTTATCCATAGACAACTCGTATAAGCGAGGAAAGAGACTCCTTAGAGGCAACGTACTGCACCAAACGTCTTGCCAAAAGGCAATGGAATCCCCTTTGCCCAGACGCCAACGATAGAAAGCTGATAGATGCTGACCATTTGGCAATGTTGAGCTGCTTGTCTGCACAATTCCTCTCCACATGGCAGAGCCGTTAGGGACAGCACTCACAATACCAGCATACTGCAATGTAGGCTGATATTTCTGGGTTATTACCTGACTCCACAATGAACAAGTATCTGTAGCCAATCTGTAACTCCACTTCATCAACAAAGCATCATTCTGCAGCTTCAAACACCCCACTCTGGCACCACCATTTTCTGTCGGTCTCACTGTCACCGACCATTTCACTTTACACAAACATCTCTTATCCACCTTCCCAGTCCATAAAAATCCCCGCATCCATTTTTCAAATTCCTTCCGTACTCCCATAGGCATCCGGAAGAATGTCATATAATAAACTGGTAGGCTATTCAACACTGATTTCAGCAATGTGAGCCGGCCCCCCAATGATAAGAGGGAGCCCTTCCAGGACGCCAATTTGCTTTTGAATCTATCTAGCACCGTCGACCATGTGCTTTGCCGCCGTGGATTCGTTCCAAGAGGCACCCCTAGATACTGGAATGGTAAGGTCTGAAGCCGACAATAAAGTGTGGTCGCCTAGACTGAAGAGAATCACATCATCCGCGTATTGCAGATGCGTTAACTGTACACTCCCAACAGTTATTCCTTGAAACAATTGACACTCAGCTGCTGCACTAATCAGACGAGACAAGACTTCCGCAACTAAATTAAACAAGAGCGAAGACAGTGGATCTCCTTGTCTCAGACCTCATCCCATAGGGAACTCGTTCGTGGGTGCTCCATTGATGAGGACTGAACAACGAGCTGTGGATATGCAGGCCTGAATCCATCTCCGCCATTGACCACCGAAACCCATCTTTTCCAGCACCTCAAGTAGAAAAACTCAGTCCACCGAATTATACGCCTTGTGAAAATCTAATTTGAAACACCAGCCCCTCTGTTTAGATGTCTTCATGGAATGGATGATTTCATTGGAAATCATGACGGAGTCCGCTATATGTCGACCCTCCAGAAATCTAGTTTGAAAAGGCGAAATTAGCTGCTCCATTACTCGCTCGAGCCGAGTAGACAGGAGCTTGGCAATGATTTTATACAGGCTATTAATGAGGCTAATAGCCCGATATGCATTGAAATCAGCAGCTCCCGGGACCTTGGGAATTAAAGTGAAAAAACTGTTGTTTATACCGCGAGGCAGATCACCACTGGAATGAAATTCCTTCACCATCGTCAGTATGTCTTCACCAATTACATGCCACACTTTCTTGATGAAATAAAAGTTAAAACCATCCGTACCCGGGGCCTTATGGCTTCCACAATCCCAGACAGCTCTCTTTATTTCCTCATCCAAGAAAGGGCCTTCTAGAATATTTGCGGTCACAGGAGATATCCGAGGAAGGTTGAGCCGGCCCAGACCTAAACACTGATTGCCCTCACATTCAAAAACCTTCTGCAAATGGCTAACCGTTTCAGCTTTGATTTCGGCTGGTGTACATCTATCCGACCCATTGATTTTCATTGCACCAATAAAATTAGAACAACGGCGGATGGAAGCATAAGAGTGAAAAAACTTGCTGTTTTTATCACCCAATTTGAGCCACTGTTGTCTAGACTTCTGCCTCCCCATAGTCTCTAGCTTTTTTTCAATTCCCATTTTTGAAGCTGTAGTGCTTCATATCGTCTTTTCGAATCAGCTCCCCATACCCTTCGTCTCTAATCAAGAGAATCAAGCTCAGCTAAAAGAAGCTTCATCCTGTTTTCCAACTGCCCAAAAACCTCTTGGTGCCAAACCTTTAACTGCTTTAGCAAGAAAGCCAGCTTTTTAACCACGCTGAAAGTCCCAGGGAAAGTATGCCCGCTTCCTGCCAATACTTCTCAACCAATACAATAAACTGTCTATCCTCCCACCACAGGTCCCACGAACGGAAAGGCCGAATGCCCCAGAAATAGGAATCAGCTTTCAAAATCAATGGAACATGATCCGACAGACCTTTATCACCAGCATACAACCTAGGACGACCAAAATGCAGACTCCACGATGGTGATGCCAAAACCCGGTCAATTCATGAGGCACTCTGCGTATTGAACCAGGTAAACTCCTTGCCAAGAAGGGGCATATCGATCAACCCCGTCTGAGTTGTGAAAGTCAGAAATCGACGAGCCGCGCCAGTATTAAAAGAATTGGCAATCCTCTCCGTGGCTTGGACAGACTCGTTGAAATCACCTAGGACAACCCAAGGACTGGTATCCGTAGATTTCCTTCTGCGTATCTCTTCCCACAAAACACCTCGTTCAGCCGCCACATTAGGTGCATGTAACCCAACACAAATGAAACAAAAACCAGAGACCTGTATCCTCATCGCCAATAATAACCACCTTTCAAATTTTTCTACACCAATATTCTGCACCTGCGTATCATCCCATGGACAAACATTACCTCCGGCCCTCCCTTGGGCATCAATAGCCGCCCACTTAATATGCTGTCCACGCCATAGTCTACCAGCTAAACGATCAGAGAAACTTTCCCTTTTCGTTTCACATAAAAACAAAACACCCAACTGCTCCTTCATTATCAGAGTATTGATCTATTGCCCCTTCATCTTACCACGACATCCTCGTATATTCCACATGGCTAAATTAATCATCACTAAGAAGAGTACCCCTGGTGCATGCTCACTACACTGCTAAGTGCGGTGAGTGTGCCAGTCCTTGCCTTCCTCTATAACCCGTGTCTTCAGCTTTCGATGGATGGCAGCTTTTGTTTGCATACGACTAAGACTCAGTGTTTCCAAAACCTCCAACGACTGCTGAGCCTCAGCTTCAATTGAACAACTATCAGGTTCGGGTCTAGAGCAGGTCCTGTCTGAGACACCATCACCCTTTTCGTGAGAAGCCCTCAGAAAGGATGGATCATCAACCAGCTGGGAAACCGTACACCCCCCCTGTTGACTGGTTCGTCCTGAAGACAAGCTACCTGTGGGTCTAAGGTGTTTATGTTTTTTCGGCTTTCCTATCCTCCTATCAGCTGCCCTACCTTTAACTCCCATACATGATGCTTTGATGCCTTCCTTTCTCATCCTTGCAAACACCATGTCGTCATACAAACTCGTGAAATCAAACCGCTCATCTGCAGCATTTCGGGGCAAACACTCTGAAAGTGTCCTGCGAGAGAACTGGTACTGTCCGCCTTCACATTCATCCCCTTGGACCTTAGAAAAAATAGGGGCAGTGAGATTACTGCAATGCCCTCCACTGTGGACCAAAGGACTAGATAGTTCTCCATTGGATTGAGGCTATGGGGAATTTGACTCCAGGTTGGATATCTTAGAACGAATCATGGATGCTCTTGTCTCTTCCAGTTCAGAAATGATTGGGGTGTATGGAATTGGTGGTATTGGCAAAACAACGTTGGTTAAAGAGGTTGCCAGGCAATCTAGGATAAAAAGGTTATTCCATGAGGTGGTTGTGGCTCGTGTTGACGAGAAGCCAGACTTAAAGAGTCTTCAAACGATCATAGGGGACCAACTAGGCCTAAAGTTTCCTGAAGAAAGTATGGAGGCAAGAGCAAGTCGATTGCATCAACGACTGAAACAAAAAGATAAGATTTTTATTGTTTTGGATAATGTACGGGAAAAGTTGAATTTGAAGGAAGTTGGGATACCACTCAAGGATGATCACAAAGGCTGCAGGATTCTACTGACATCGAGAGATCTCTATGTTTTGTCAAACAGAATGGATTGCCAAACCAATATTCAAATTGATGTTTTACCACAAGAAGAAGTTTGGAATCTGTTCAAGAAAAGGGCAGGAGATTGTTTGCAAAGTCCTGAATTGCTATCCGTAGCGCAAAAGATCTCCAAGAAGTGCGGAGGCTTACCACTGGCCATCTCAACGGTTGCAAGTGCTTTGAAGAATAAGAGTTTGGCACAATGGAATGATGCCTTGCGACAGTTGGAAAATCTTTCACCCCATAATTTCAATGAGATAAGAGTTCCATCAGAGGTTTATTATGCTTTACAATTAAGTTACAATCATTTAGCTTCAAAAGAACTCAAGTCGACTTTTCTGCTATGGTGTCAGGGTTTTCCGTCAGTTAGTGATTTGGTGAAATATGGTGTGGGTTTGTCTTTGTTTCCAGAGGTTTCATCAATTGAGCAAGCAAAAGACAGAATGCAGTCATTGGTGGAGCATCTTGTGGCCGCTTGTTTGATTAAAGAGGAGGATGGCTATATTTCCACACATAATCTCGTGGCCGTTTGTTTTTGTTTGATTAAAGAGGACGATGACTATATTTCCACACATGATCTCGTGCGAGACGTTGGAATATCGATTGCTTCAAAGGATGAAAACTTTTTTGTGAGACCTGGGGAGTTTGAACTTAAAAAAGAGGATATTAAGGGAAGTTATAAAGCTATGTCGTTACAAAGATGTACTCAACTCCCGGAAGAAATAGGTTGTCCAGACCTTGGTTTTCTGTTTCTCTCTAGCAAAAATCCACATTTGGAAATATCTGTTCAAATTTTTAAAGAGACGAAGAATCTCAAAGTTTTGGATATAACTGGACTCTCTCTTCCCTCATTGCCCTCTTCTCTATTTCAACTGAAGAATCTTCGCACATTGTGTCTTGATTTTTGCGAGTTAGAAGACATATCCATGATCGGAAAGCTTACAAATCTGAAATTGTCAGCATTGTTGGGTCTAAACTTGAGTGTTTACCTGCAGAGATTGGGCATTTATCCAAGTTGAAATTGTTAGATTTGACCAAGTGTTATTTCCTAAAAGTGATTCCATCAAATGTTCTGTCAAAGCTTTCAAACCTTGAAGATTTGCGTATGCAGAACAGTTTTGATCAGTGGGGAACACTTGAAGAACAAAAGAATGCGAGCCTTATGGAGTTGAAACATTTGTCCAAACTCGCCAATTTGGAGATTCATATTCGAGATCCCAAGATGATACCAGCTGGGTTGTTATATGAAAGGCTGAAAAGATACAAAATATATATAGGAAATGATTGGGATTCCGATTCACTCGGTACCGCATCAAAAATATTGAAACTCAAGCTGGATACAGGCATTGGCAATGAGATGTTTGGTACCAGAATCTTGATGAGGACTGTTGAGAGGCTATATCTGGACCAAGTAAAAGGGGTTAAGAATGTCCTATATCAGTTGAATTCTTCTATTGAAGCATTTGCATATCCAAAACCACTCTGAAATCGAACATTTAATTGTTGTTGAATCAAGTAATTGGCGTCCTTCCAACAATGCCTTCCCCATGTTGGAGTCTCTTGTCCTCAACAATTGGCTTCATTAGAGATATTTTACAGCGGAGAACTCAACGGTCAGTCTTTTGGAAGATTAAAAACTTTGGAAGTGAGCAGATGTCCAAAACTGAAGTATCTTCTCACATTCTCTGTAGCAAAGGGGTTGTCACAGTTGCAGAAGATGGCAGTGAGTGATTGCGTGAACCTGGAAATGGTTCTAGCAGAGGAAAGTGAAGCAAATAGTTCTATTTGCTTCAGCCAGCTATACTCTTTGTCCCTTGAACGTTTGCCTCTCCTGAAATGCTTTAATGCCTTGGAGAAAAGGCAGATGACTTCTCCTGGTCATACATCCCTTTTTGATGCAAAGGTAAGTGCTTAAACTTGTTTTTTTCCCGCTAAAACTGGTATGAACTAAATGACGAAGTTAAGCATATGCAGGTTACACTTCCTAATTTGGAATACTTAAGGCTCTCGTCCATTCAAGTGGAGAATATATGGCAAGAACAACCTGGAGACTTTATTACCGGAACTCACAAATTAACAACTTTGGTGATTGAAGATTGTAGAAATTTATGTTATTTGCTTTCTCCTTCAATGGTTACAAGTATTTTACAACTGCAAGAGCTTGATGTTGGTGAAGAAAGAGAAACGGTTTTAAGTCTGCTCCCTAATCTGCATTCTCTAAAGTTGAATGGTCTCCCCAAACTTGCAAGTTTCTGCATTGCAAACATGATCGAATTGTCTTCCCTAAAAGATTTGAAGATTCAGGGATGCCCTGCAATGATGGAATTTATGAGCAGCAATTTAGATTCAGACTGTGCCAACTTGACTTTCTTCGATAGAAAGGTAATATCTTGTTTCAGTTCAGCAGATTTTAAACATTGTTTCACATTTTAATTTTGCTGTATTCAAAGGGATTATATCTTAATTCTATTAGATAGTCGTAATAATAAATTATAAAGCTAAGCTAAGGAATGTTTTTGCAGGTTTCCTTTCCCAAATTAGAGATACTACAAATCAGCAACATGGAAAACTTGAAAATGATATGGCACAGCCAATTCCATCCGAATTCCTTTTGCAAGCTAAAGACATTAAGGATTAGCGATGTAAAAGAGTTGCAGTTCATTTTCCCCTCCAATTCATTTTTCACACAATTCTGCCATCTCGAGGAACTGTCCATCTCAAATTGTGATTCACTGGAGAGGGTTTTTGATAAGCAAATGGTAATTTATTCACAAGAATCAAGTTCGAGAGCAGCCTCGCAGTTACAGAGCATATTTATCGATAATCTACCAAATTTGAAATATATATGGAATTGGGATGAGACCAATGATCTTCAATACATTTTATCATTTCATAACCTTCGAAAAGTGGATGTTAAATTTTGTGGGAGTCTTGAAGCACTCTTCCCTGTTTCTGCTGTGAAGGAACTTCCTTATCTTCAACAACTTGATTTATTTGACTGCGAGATGTTGAAGGAAATTGTTGTTAAGGAGGAGGAAGGTGTAAATAAAGAGGTTCCTCTGTTTAAGCTCAATCAATTGAGTAATTTGCACCTCCAGGACCTACCGAACCTCTCTGTGTTCTACCAAGGAATGCATATTTCAGAATGGTCGGCGTTAAAGATATTGTTTCTCCATCAAACTCCAAAACTGAATATATTTGACTCTTCAATTACTACAGCCGAGGATGGATTGAAATCAGTTTCGCAACCATTTCTTCCATTTGTAGAGGTACATACGATTTTACATCTATTGGAATGCTTTTCTAAAATTTGAATAACAAACAAATAAACATAAAATTTATATATTTTATGTTTATTTTAAAGTTTTTGTTTACTATTTATTGAAAATTGCTTTTCTTTACATGTTTGAAGATCCTTCCCAACTTGGAGAGTCTGACGATATCTAGTTTTGAAGTCAGAAAGCTTCCTGCTGGTCTCTTTTACCAAATCAAAATCCTTGGTCTGTCTTTTGAATACGATGAATCAACTGTCTTTCCATTTGACTTCCTCCATAAATTCCCTCATCTGGAAACTCTTTACGTCATGCATAGCAACTTTAAGGTTCTATTCCCTCGTGAAGAAGAAGAAGACGACACTTTTAGGCTTGATAGGAGTATCTTCCAAAAATTAAGACATTTGCATCTGCATCGTGTTGGTGGTCTGAACCGTATATGGAATTCAGACTCCCAATTAGACCATATCGAAAGGTTAGACATATACAGAAGTTCAAGTTTGATTGAGTTAGCGCCATCTACCACATCTTTCCTCAATCTAGCAAATTTAAAAGTTCAGGGATGCATAGGATTACAGTACTTACTATCTCCAACTACAGCAAAAAGTCTGGTGAAACTCACTTACATGCGTGTCAAAGATTGTGATAAGGTGACAGAAATAGTGAAAAATGAGGGAGACGGACTAGATGGTAGCATTATCTTCCCCATGTTAGCACGATTGGAACTTGTTGGCTTGCCAGAGCTCAGTTGCTTCTGCTCTAGAAAACACACCTTGAAATTCCCGTCGTTAAATGAGCTAGTTGTGGAACAATGTCCTAAGATGATAATTTTCTCAGAAGGATACTTGAGCACACCAGAATTGGAGAAAGTTAACTTGGCTTTAGCCGACGAAAGTTCATATCATTGGGATGACAATCTGAATCGCACTGTGGAAATGTTGTTTCAAGAAAAGGTAATTAGCAGAAAACTGATCAAAATTTTGAATAAACGTTCCAAAGCATCATCAGAGCTTCCTAGCATGATAACATCCAATATTCTATGCATTTAATCATTTTCTTTTTATGTTTCAGTATACCATTCAAGATGGCATGTGAGACCAATGATCTTTTTCAAGCTAGAAGTCTGTGGAAAAAGAATTGTCGTGACAAGGAACGAATTATCGGTAAGAAACATCATTTTGTGCTCTTTGTTGTTTGGAATCCTTCATCAAATGTTCTTCAAAAACTCATCTTGATGCTTTATGGAATTCCAATAGCAACAGCATATCTCTTTTCCTTGGATAAACTCTGTTTAGTTCCACCTTCAGTTTGCAGATGCTTTTGTATATTTGTACCTTTCTCTAAACTTCATTGGCACCTGAGTTTCCACAAAAATATGTTTTAGTTCAACCAGAAAATTACATTTCTGCTTCAAACTTTATGTTCACATGATTCTTGCAAATTCGGAAAAAGATACAAAATGCCTACATTAATGCTGTGATGTAAATTCTTCTTTGTTTGACTGCAAGACTTTCAACAAATCGTGCAAGTTTCTTAGAGCAAGGGGCTCCAGACATCATCATCCAGAGGAATTGGGAGTTTTTCATTGGATTGCTGGCAGTAACTATTGCAAACACAACATACATGATTGGATGGGACTTATTATCCTCAAATCTCGCATACCAAAGCTTGCTTTAGGTGGAGGATGATTTTATTGCTGTAAAAAACAAGGTCGAAGAGAGAATGTCAGGATTCTCCCCTGAAAATGCCAGTAGCTAACTAAAACAAATGCTAACCATTGACAGTATGGATTACTAGGTTCCTCAAGGTTCTCCAGGAGATAAGTACAAGAACATTGGAATAAAGTTTATTTGTTTCTTATTAAGAGTTGATTGAAATCCAGAAAGAGATTTGATATGCAACCAATGAGTCAACCTATCTTTGTGTTTCACCGTGGAATCTTCTTCCTGCTAACCATATTGTCCATAAACGAAGGCTTGGGTCTCATCTACAGCTACCCAAGTAACCAAATCCACGAAAGTCTCTGCCTTCTTCGTGTCATTATTTAATCAAAGCAAAGTGAATTAGACCATGATCATCACCATTGGAATTTTTTTTTTTAAGAGAAAAGTTCGATATGTATTAAGAGTGTTAACAGATAATACATGTTAGAGGGACAATGAAACATTGTGTCCCCTAAAAAACAAAATGGAATTGGCAGATACCATACATCTGTAGCTGTATGTAACCCTTACATTCACTATAGAATCTATGGACCCAGCAAAGAAACGAAATCACCTGAAGCTAACAAATCCAGACTGTCCATGCATACATCCTGCAGATTAGTCTTTGCCCAACAGAAGCCATGGCGCAAACCATTGTAAAACATATCATTAGCTGTATTGTCTTCATTCCTGAAAATCCTATGATTTCTGCCAAGCCAAATACTCCACGAAAGAGAGAATAACAAGACATACCACAATTGTTTCCATCGTTGGAGAATTGGGTAGCCATCCCAATGCACAAATAAATCTGCCATAGACCGCGGTTGGACCCAAACTAAACCCCATCGCTTGAACAGAAGCGACCAAACTGTCCATGCCTTCCTACAGTCAAGCACAATATGATTAGAATCCCCTTCTACAAGTCCACAGGCGTCACAATTTCTATCTGACTCAGAAAGGAGACCAAGTCTGTTTAGGTATCCTTTGGCAGTGAGCTTCTCCCTGCACGCCAGCCACATGAATGCTTGCCATTTAGGTGCCCCCTGCTTGCTCCAGACATTTGGGATTTGCTTCTCGTTGGGTGAAACCAAACACTCGGCCAATGAATCGTAGCAATGGCGAACTGAAAAAGAAGTGGACTGAGATCCCCACAATAACATGTCATCATCTGTAGGTGATGGTCTGCGTCCATCCAACATGGACATTAGACGTCCAGCTTCAGCTTCCTCCCATACAAAAAGTCGTCTCCTCCAAAGGAAAGTCCAACTCCAAAGGAAAGTCCACCTCCAAACTGATCCAATTAGTGTCCCAAACTGCCACACTCGCCTGTCCTTATCCAATGATAACTCATATAAGCGAGGGAATAATATCTTTAAAGGCACCGAACTGCACCAAACATCATACCAAAAGGCAATGGAATCCCCTTTGCCCAATCTCGAATGGTAAAAAGATGAGAGACACTGACTGTCACGCCCCGGTACTCACAAGACAGGACGCACCCAGCCATGCTCACCTTCACACACCTCCAAGGAGATATGATCGGGTTCACACGAAGCTTAGCACATTAACTCTTTTAATTTAAAACTCGCACACACATAAAGATTAGTTTAAATGAGCACGCGGAGAAAACATAAAAATAATTACACATTATATGAAACTTTAACAACAACGGAAGTCTTTATTTAAAACCACGCAGCGGATATTCATAGAAACGATGCACTCATACAAAGAAATATGTCATGAGTTTCAAAGGTGACTAGGCCTAAATAAGTTCACCAAAATAAAAATACATGATATGCTTAAGGAAATGATATGTGTGCTCCTGTGTGTGCTACCTCACGTACAGTGCCACCAGCAGCTAAACGACCAACCAGACAAGATCGCTAACCTCGAGCTAAACCTCAACTCGATCTAACCTGAAAATCACAAAGGTGAGAGGAGTGAGATTCGCTAGGAATCTCAGTGAGAGGCCGAACGTCATATCAAAATCCGGAAATGGATAGTAGCAATATCATAAAACATCAGATGAAGAAATATTATTTATGCACAAACTCATTTTTGTCCATTCTATCATGAATTCCTATACCATGCCAACATGCTTAATTATATATCTCGATAATTAAAATATTGTGTGATATGATATTATGTAACGAAAACATGCATGTTCAAACATGCACAATAAGATTCAAATCTCAGTAAGGCGTAAGGCAAACTGCCTAATATCTTCTCATCAAGATGAGTAATGGTCTGTTTCACCCACTTGTCATCTGAAACTAAATAGAAGGACAGATGAAACTATCCGAC
>JAEPBF010000351.1:0-21063 GCA_019739055.1 Passiflora organensis
TCTTTATTCCAGTCATCTGATGTAGCACCAGCTTTGTTCCAGCAGTTTTCACTCTTTCCCCAGCCACCAACTTGATCACCAGTAGAAGCAGTTTTGTTGTTAGCTGCGACTACAGCCCAGGAAGCATCTTCTGCCTTTTACTTGCTTAACCGAATCAGGTTCTTTGTCAAATTTCATACTCTCTAGCTTAGGTAAGCCACTGGTCTTGTTACGTACAACAAATTTACCACCAGGATTTTTGTTGATCCCACCATCCATCTTATCCCTTTTTTCTTCTTTTTTTGTACTTTTTACCTTATTAGCACTAGGAGTCTGATGTATAGAAGTAGCAGGAGCTTCTAATTCCTCTTCCATGCACTCTGGCTTCATCTTTGCCAGAAATTCTTTGAAGGAAATCCTCTTGGAGATGCTGCTCCTGTAACATGCTCCCTGAAGTGCAACTCTGGTTTTGTGTTTCAGAATTCCACTGGTCATGCAATGCTGAATCTTGGGTTTCAAAAAAATTCCATTAAAATCATTTTGAGATTCTGGAATAATGTTCTTTGCGACTCTCACATTTTGTATTTGCAGTGACTTTTGATTCAGTGATAAGCTCATAGCATGCTCTCCAGATGTCAGAGAAGGATTTTGAGCAGTCCTTGTCTGCTTTCCAGCAGAATTGTGATGGAATTGATTATTTTTTTTTTTGTAACTCGGACATCTGAAGCTATGAGACGATTGTGAGTGTAAGCCTTCACTAAGCTCCTTTCCAGGCTCACATTTCACTTGCACACAAGAATCAGATGCCCGCTGAGTCTGGAAAAAGGCATCACTCTTCAATATATGCTGGCGGTGCTGACTTTGCTGCCTTTGTAATTGCTGATGTTGAACTAATTGTTGCTGGTGCAGATGTCGAAGATGTTGCTGAATTGCGTGACTGATCTTCCTAGAAGCCCTTCTGGAGTTGAAGATATGGCTCTGCACTTGTCGGTCTGCATTGTCTGCATGGGAGCATGCTGTCGTCTTCTTCCTTGAGTCTTTCCTTGCCATGAATACTACATCGGCATGATTTGCAGAATCATTCGTCATCTTCATTATGATCTATCGGCGACAAGGGCCGACCCCATGTAGAGGAAGTTTGAGCTGGCATTCATGGGAATGTTTGAGAGTAACTCCTTGAATGGTCCTTGTATGCATAGAGTGAAGGAGACGACCTGAATGTGTACCCATCACCTTCCGTGTATATGCCATCCATTGCACGTGCAAGGTTGAAAGTACGCTCAAGGAGAGGCATGGGAACGGTAGTTGGCTGGAGGCACTCCTCATTGATATCCTTCCTCGGATCTGCAATTTCTTTACAGAAGAATTTGACCGTCTCTTCCTCTGCATGCCATGATCCTTCATGTAACACTCAACACATGAAACCTCATGCTTCATTTTCTGATCCATATGTATTCGCAAGTTGGATCCAGTAGAGATCTTCTTGTTATACTGTTGGCTAGAATTCCGACCATATGGAGTATGATAAGCCATTGCTGCTGCTGATGCATCTCATTTATGTCCTTGTCTTCTTTCCTATACATATCCAGAATAGCCAAAAAGGACTTATAGACACGTTCATCATCTTCAAAACGTTTCTTTATCTTCTGCAGCAGCTGCCAATTCTGCTTGATTTATCAACCCATCATGAACATTAGAAACTTCTTCGAAACTAAGCTCTCCTGCAGAACGTTCTGAGACAACACTTCCAGTTTCATTAGCAGCTAGTTTATTAGACCCTCTATTTTCTATAACGACTTGTCCATTAATCTTGACGGAAAGTTCCTCAACGGGATCGATTTGTAGCTCGTTTTCTGCATGCTCTTGCTTCTGAGACTTCTTTCTCTTCTCGTATAACTCCTCAACATCAGCCACGCGATTCACGTTCTTATTAATAGAACCCGTGTCTATTCGAGAGATGAAGCCAGTGTAGTCTTGACTTTCGTGGAAGAACTCTTCATCCTCGTCCGAAACTTGAATCTCGTCATCCGGAATCTCTGGTGGAAGCTCCGGCGGTTTTAATATCTTCTGGTTCATAATCGTCTCTTAAACATCTGCTTCCAGAGGTACAAGTTCACCTTTTAGGGAGGAGAGCATTTAGTGGACTCCCTTGATCCTCCGCTGCTCTATCTCAGCCCCTTGAGCTGACTGCTCTTGCTTCTCTTGCAAGTTAACCAAGCTATCCTTGCATGATTTGTCCTAGGGAAAGTGATGATAAACTCCCCAGGCTTTTGCACAGCCTTGAAGATGGGAACATAATGCTCTAGTAAACTACTTGGAGGGAATAGAGTTGTTTTCCCTAGTAGTACATTGAAAGCTCCGTCTTCCCCATCCATCTACATAATGTCCTGGTTATATACGTGTTGACCACCTT
This sequence comes from Passiflora organensis, assembly GCA_019739055.1. Classification (NCBI taxonomy): domain Eukaryota; kingdom Viridiplantae; phylum Streptophyta; class Magnoliopsida; order Malpighiales; family Passifloraceae; genus Passiflora; species Passiflora organensis. The sequence continues at coordinate 2,393 of JAEPBF010000351.1, forward strand.
TTCAAATTTCTTGCTGCTTCTAAGTGGATCACCAGGAGATGACGAAAAAGCATGTTCTCCTACTCATGAAAAAGGTAGCCCTATCATTGTTATCCCACGCTGCGAGACGCAGAGGTTGCACTCTGGTGGTAAACTTGAATCCCTATCTTGAAGTTTCAGGAGCTATTTTCTTCTGCCTTGAGAAGACATCCATTCCACTTGAAGCACCACTAAGCATTTTAATAGGAAATTTTGCAAATCGTGGAGCAACTGGTATAGAGTCTTCAACTTCTGGTCTTCTTCCGCATATACAGAACCACAAAGGTGTAGGCAGTCCAGCACAAAAAAAGTATTGGTAGATCCTTTGTATCAGATCCTTTAGAAACCATGATATAATAATCGCACAGTCAAGCAAAGTTCCACTCTGCATCAGTACCATCAGACACTGCATGTGAGGGGTCGCTTCCTTTTCCCGTTAAAATATAGGAAGGGTTGCTAGGCATGCATGGACAACGTGACAATATACATGAGATATTGGAGGGTTCTTGAATCCTTGGTCGTAACGAGTCTTCTGGTGCTGACAAGGTGATGAAGTTCGCATCATTTGTAGTGCCAGTATAGCTTTCAGTGCCTTCAGAAACAGACCTTACAGGCTTAGACAGCAAGCTAGCGGCATCGGTTACTAGTTTTAGCCTTGTAATTTCCACATGGGTCTAGATTCCTGGGTCATCACACATAGAACTACCAAGACTAAAAGTTAACTGGAGACATGATAACACTTATAGCCTCGAGCGTGCCATACTACACGAATACACCTTTACTCCTCAACATATACTAAATACAATACTAGTAAAAGAGTGATACCTGGTGGAGAGGCATGCACCGGACGATACGCATATGCTGAAAAACAATATACAAATTTTTGGAAATCACATGCACACATGCAATGCACACTAGGCAATTACATCAACACTCATAGAAATCATCATCAAACATCAAGCAAGTATAGACTCACACGACATTCATATACGGCAGTACACATCACCATAAACATTCATACACAGTCGGTAATGACAAGAAAGACATGAACAATCAGCATATTAGTTTATTATTCCTATCATTTAAACCTTACAACTTAATCCTTTTTTAGCCTTAGTTCCCTTTCAGTATTAACCCCTAGGTGAGTGAGTGTGTGCCCATGTTCTTGCCTGAAATCACCAAAATCAACAAATAAATTAGCATATAACAAATTATATTCCTTAAACCATGCTCTGCTACCAAACTTGTAACGGCCCAAATTCCTAACTATTATTAATTGCTCCGATTAAGGTCATTACCGCCGTGAAACCCAAATAAGCCTCAACAACACCTAAAACCTATTAGAATTTCACAAGGCTACTCATAAGATATCAATTTTAAGCTTGTTTATTTTGTTGCTTATCAATCAATTGAAGCATGATATTGGACACATATTCTGGTAACATACGGAGTAAATAAAAATATCAGCGGAAGTCTTAAATTAATCTATTGGGTTCATAACACACAGGTCCCATAGGGATCCAAATAAACAACAAGAAATCTTCCAACAAGTTTCGGAAATAGCAAGCAAAAGAAGAGTGCTTAAAATAAACCAGAAAGTTTCCCAATCATATGTTATATGCGCAAGTAACTAGTTTTAAAATGTGATGCGATATCGTCCCGCCATGCAGTCTTAATCTCACACACTGGTACCACGAACAGTGAATGTACCTAAGCCTGAAAAATGGTAAAAACAACGGTTTGAGATTACAAGAATCTCAGTAGGGTTACAGCATCATAAGATCTACAGAATCCCTAAACACAAATCTCCCAATTCATATAAGATCATCCCTAAACAACTAAAGGGGTTCACGAAATTCATAAATCATTCAAAAAGGGTTAAGGCCGAATCATTGGCTGAGGGAGGACTACAAACACTTCTGAAAGGTCAGAAGTACACAGGCAGGTGAAACACATCAGTATTGCCCTCGGCAATGAATAAGAAAGGCCATCCCCTTCCACCTGTGTTGTCCAAGACTTACTGCACAAAGGGTAGATGGTTAACACACAAACTAATCAGTAAGCCTTTCTCTTTATCCTCGCAAGGACAAGTCGACTAGCCCCACATGGACAAGTCTTCCCTTAGTCGCAACCAGGGCATCCCCAAATCTCACAAGATAAGGGCTTCCTGTCTCGCAAGACAGGGATCCGGCCTCGCAAGGACAGATATCCAGCGTGCACTTACTGGTTCAACACCCATACACCTCCCATAAATCGGTAAGTACCTCTCCTCTCACTAGGAGCATCAGCGCTTACCCTGCGTGGCCACCGGAACAGGATCCTGACACACATACACGTACAAGCACACACAGGCAAGTACAAAGCATAATACCACAACGGGGTATCCTCAATCATGTCAGGAAATAATCAACACATCCAAATCAAATAGCAATAGCATCCCAGGCACTCAATTCCTAACTCAGGGGTTTGATATAGCCTAGGAGATTCATATCTCATTTCGGATGTCATATTCACACTCTACAATCCAATCACAAACTATACAACAAAGGCAGGTAACAAAAACATCAATTAAGAGCAGGGGTTTTCTGGAGAAACCGATGAGTCGTAGATCCTACCTCTCTTGTCTCTGAACAATAAGCTAATCCTTGGCCTTTATTAAGTAAATCCGAACCACCTAAATTATCACTAGGCAAAGACAAAACAAACTAAGCATGCATATTCAATAATCAATTGAATACCTTATTTCCTTACCAATACCACTCACCAAACCTATCAGAAACCAGTGATCAGATGCTCCAGGTTCCTCCCCCTTGGATGTGTGATGTGATAGCCAGAAAATTAACAAGAATCAACCTGAATTTACCATTCCAATTAACTATGTAAAACCTGTCGCTAAAAGAAGGGCATAGGACGATTTCGTCTCGACCTACAACGAAATATTTACATGAAAGCTGCCATTTATATATGGTTGGAAAGACGACAAAAATACCTTTCCATCAAGCTATTATTTGTAAGATTCTGATAAACTACCAGAAAGTTATGCCACTTTGAAGTTCAAAAAGATTTGGCGAAAACCTAATCCCGTCGTCGATTTTCACAGTAACTTTAGACAAAGAAATACTAACCTCCTGACACAAACCAAACAATTGTTGGAAAGAGGATGAAGAGATCTTTCCAACAAGCTATTACTCGCAGAGATCCAACGAACGATGAGTGAGTTATGCTGGTTTGAAGTTTCTGCAAATTATTGTGGCTATAGGGAGGTATAGGGTTTTAAGCCTATACGAAATTTGTAGGTTTTCTATGAATAATTCTCTGTGAGGTTGGCTTCCTATTTATAATGAGTGGGTATAGAATTATAATTACCACTTTAATCACTTTATCTAAATAGGATAATCTACCAGATAATTAGATAACTAAACTCCAAACTATTTAAATATCTTCCCCTATTTTTAGGGACTTTAATCTATAAGGCAACTAGCTAGCCTTAAGGATGATTCCTAAGGCAATTACTCATCTACAAGAACCTAGATTTAAAGGAATTAGAAACAAAATAATTTACTAAACAATCTTACCAATTTCAGCCATCACACATCCTTTCATTCAGGGGCAAAATTGTCTTTTCACCTGCACTGGCTTCTGGATTTCTAGGACTCAAAATTCGGGGTCTTACATCCTCCCCTCCTTATAAGAATTTCGTCCTCGAAATTTTCAACATAAGTACCTAAACAAACAAGTAAGGAAATTTTGCATGCATAGACTCCTCAGTCTCCCAAGACTTCTCCTCAATTTGGTCATTACGCCAAACAACTCGTACCATAGGCACGCTTCGACTGCGAAACTGTCGAACTGACCGATGTAGTATGGCAACTGGCTGTACGGGATAGGATAGGTCTTTAGCAACTTCAACTGACAATTCTCTAAACACATGAGCAGGATCTCGCATATACTTTCTTAGCATTGTAATGCGAAATACATTGTTTTCATTTGCTTGATTAATATCAGGTAGTTCTCCATCTTTTGAGTCATCAAAAAAAATAATCTCAATCTGGTCATTGTCCACCACGTGTCTATCTTTATAACTTAAGCCTTTCTCTGGAAAATCTGCTCTTAACACAGTTGGGAATGATTCAGCTTCCATGAGGCGGATTCCTTTTTCTTCAATGAGCTACTAGATTTCCTACTTTTGAAAGATTTTGATGCCGATTATAACTTCTTCTCCAATAGAGTTTTTGGAAGGAAAAGTTGCACGTCTTCACCCATGGGATTTTTTTTTTTTTTTTTTTTTTTTTTTTTGACTTTGAATATTTTCTTCTGTAGAATTCCCCACATACGCTGTCCAAGCTGCTCACTGATTTCTATAATATGTGGATTAACAAACGCCTTGATTCTTCCTCTTTGACTATCTGTGCAAGATAGGTGTCCATGCGAAATATTGCATCATCATCCATGCCGCTGTCGGAGTCATCAGAATCTTCAGCCTGTACTTTGGCACCTTTTCTACTTCTCCAATTGTATCGGAATCATCAGTTTGTCTTCCACTTTCAGCTGTTTCACTTGTCTCATCTTCATCAAAATATGTTGCACTCTGAGATCCACTCGTACAGCTCTCATTCTGTCCCACAAAAAGTTATAGGTTCCAAGAAACCTGCCAAATCTTTGCTGACCGAAACTTCTTTATTCCAGTCATCTGATGTAGCACCAGCTTTGTTCCAGCAGTTTTCACTCTTTCCCCAGCCACCAACTTGATCACCAGTAGAAGCAGTTTTGTTGTTAGCTGCGACTACAGCCCAGGAAGCATCTTCTGCCTTTTACTTGCTTAACCGAATTAGGTTCTTTGTCAAATTTCATACTCTCTAGCTTAGGTAAGCCACTGGTCTTGTTACGTACAACAAATTTACCACCAGGATTTTTGTTGACCCCACCATCCATCTTATCCCTTTTTTCTTCTTTTTTTTTGTACTTTTTACCTCATTAGCAATAGGAGTCTGATGTATAGAAGTAGCAGGAGCTTCTAATTCCTCTTCCATGCACTCTGGCTTCATCTTTGCCAGAAATTCTTTGAAGGAAATCCTCTTGGAGATGCTGCTCCTGTAACATGCTCCCTGAAGTGCAACTCTGGTTTTGTGTTTCAGAATTCCACTGGTCATGCAATGCTGAATCTTCGGTTTCAAAAAAAATTCCATTAAAATCATTTTGAGATTCTGGAACTAACTGTTGCGGCCTCAACATCTGTTGTATTTGCAGTGACTTTTGATTCAGTGATAAGCTCATAGCATGCTCTCCAGATGGCAGAGAAAGATTTTGAGCAGTCCTTGTCTGCTTTCCAGCAGAATTGTGATGGAATTGATTATTTTTTTTTTTGTAACTCGGACATCTGAAGCTATTGAGACGATTGTGAGTGTAAGCCTTCACTAAGCTCCTTTCCAGGCTCACATTTCACTTGCACACAAGAATCAGATGCCCGCTGAGTCTGGAAAAAGGCATCACTCTTCAATATATGCTGGCGGTGCTGACTTTGCTGCCTTTGTAATTGCTGATGTTGAACTAATTGTTGCTGGTGCAGATGTCGAAGATGTTGCTGAAATTGCGTGACTGATCTTCCTAGAAGCCCTTATAGAGTTGAAGATATGGCTCTGCACTTGTCGGTCTGCATTGTCTGCATGGGAGCATGCTGTCGTCTTCTTCCTTGAGTCTTTCCTTGCCATGAATACTACATCGGCATGATTTGCAGAATCATTCGTCATCTTCATTATGATCTATCGGCGACAAGGGCCGACCCCATGTAGAGGAAGTTTGAGCTGGCATTCATGGGAATGTTTGAGAGTAACTCCTTGAATGGTCCTTGTATGCATAGAGTGAAGGAGACGACCTGAATGTGTACCCATCACCTTCCGTGTATATGCCATCCATTGCACGTGCAAGGTTGAAAGTACGCTCAAGGAGAGGCATGGGAACGGTAGTTGGCTGGAGGCACTCCTCATTGATATCCTTCCTCGGATCTGCAATTTCTTTACAGAAGAATTTGACCGTCTCTTCCTCTGCATGCCATGATCCTTCATGTAACACTCAACACATGAAACCTCATGCTTCATTTTCTGATCCATATGTATTCGCAAGTTGGATCCAGTAGAGATCTTCTTGTTATACTGTTGGCTAGAATTCCGACCATATGGAGTATGATAAGCCATTGCTGCTGCTGATGCATCTCATTTATGTCCTTGTCTTCTTTCCTATACATATCCAGAATAGCCAAAAAGGACTTATAGACACGTTCATCATCTTCAAAACGTTTCTTTATCTTCTGCAGCAGCTGCCAATTCTGCTTGATTTATCAACCCATCATGAACATTAGAAACTTCTTCGAAACTAAGCTCTCCTGCAGAACGTTCTGAGACAACACTTCCAGTTTCATTAGCAGCTAGTTTATTAGACCCTCTATTTTCTATAACGACTTGTCCATTAATCTTGACGGAAAGTTCCTCAACGGGATCGATTTGTAGCTCGTTTTCTGCATGCTCTTGCTTCTGAGACTTCTTTCTCTTCTCGTATAACTCCTCAACATCAGCCACGCGATTCACGTTCTTATTAATAGAACCCGTGTCTATTCGAGAGATGAAGCCAGTGTAGTCTTGACTTTCGTGGAAGAACTCTTCATCCTTGTCCGAAACTTGAATCTCGTCATCCGGAATCTCTGGTGGAAGCTCCGGCGGTTTTAATATCTTCTGGTTCATAATCGTCTCTTAAACATCTGCTTCCAGAGGTACAAGTTCACCTTTTAGGGAGGAGAGCATTTAGTGGACTCCCTTGATCCTCCGCTGCTCTATCTCAGCCCCTTGAGCTGACTGCTCTTGCTTCTCTTGCAAGTTAACCAAGCTATCCTTGCATGATTTGTCCTAGGGAAAGTGATGATAAACTCCCCAGGCTTTTGCACAGCCTTGAAGATGGGAACATAATGCTCTAGTAAACTACTTGGAGGGAATAGAGTTGTTTTCCCTAGTAGTACATTGAAAGCTCCGTCTTCCCCATCCATCTACATAATGTCCTGGTTATATACGTGTTGACCACCTTTTCAAATTTCTTGCTGCTTCTAAGTGGATCACCAGGAGATGACGAAAAAGCATGTTCTCCTACTCATGAAAAAGGTAGCCCTATCATTGTTATCCCACGCTGCGAGACGCAGAGGTTGCACTCTGGTGGTAAACTTGAATCCCTATCTTGAAGTTTCAGGAGCTATTTTCTTCTGCCTTGAGAAGACATCCATTCCACTTGAAGCACCACTAAGCATTTTAATAGGAAATTTTGCAAATCGTGGAGCAACTGGTATAGAGTCTTCAACTTCTGGTCTTCTTCCGCATATACAGAACCACAAAGGTGTAGGCAGTCCAGCACAAAAAAAGTATTGGTAGATCCTTTGTATCAGATCCTTTAGAAACCATGATATAATAATCGCACAGTCAAGCAAAGTTCCACTCTGCATCAGTACCATCAGACACTGCATGTGAGGGGTCGCTTCCTTTTCCCGTTAAAATATAGGAAGGGTTGCTAGGCATGCATGGACAACGTGACAATATACATGAGATATTGGAGGGTTCTTGAATCCTTGGTCGTAACGAGTCTTCTGGTGCTGACAAGGTGATGAAGTTAGCATCATTTGTAGTGCCAGTATAGCTTTCAGTGCCTTCAGAAACAGACCTTACAGGCTTAGACAGCAAGCTAGCGGCATCGGTTACTAGTTTTAGCCTTGTAATTTCCACATGGGTCTAGATTCCTGGGTCATCACACATAGAACTACCAAGACTAAAAGTTAACTGGAGACATGATAACACTTATAGCCTCGAGCGTGCCATACTACACGAATACACCTTTACTCCTCAACATATACTAAATACAATACTAGTAAAAGAGTGATACCTGGTGGAGAGGCATGCACCGGACGATACGCATATGCTAGAAAACAATATACAAATTTTTGGAAATCACATGCACACATGCAATACACACTAGGCAATTACATCAACACCCACAGAAATCATCATCAAATATCAAGCAAGTATAGACTCACACGACATTCATATACGGCAGTACACATCACCATAAACATTCATACACAGTCGGTAATGACAAGAAAGACATGAACAATCAGCATATTAGTTTATTATTCCTATCATTTAAACCTTACAACTTAATCCTTTTTTAGCCTTAGTTCCCTTTCAGTATTAACCCCTAGGTGAGTGAGTGTGTGCCCATGTTCTTGCCTGAAATCACCAAAATCAACAAATAAATTAGCATATAACAAATTATATTCCTTAAACCATGCTCCGCTACCAAACTTGTAACGACCCCAATTCCTAACTATTATTAATTGCTCCGATTAAGGTCATTACCGCCGTGAAACCCAAATAAGCCTCAACAACACCTAAGACCTATTAGAATTTCACAAGGCTACTCATAAGATATCAATTTTAAGCTTGTTTATTTTGTTGCTTATCAATCAATTGGAGCATGATATTGGACACATATTCTAGTAACATACGGAGTAAATAAAAATATCAGCGGAAGTCTTAAATTAATCTATTGGGTTCATAACACACAGGTCCCATAGGGATCCAAATAAACAACAAGAAATCTTCCAACAAGTTTCGGAAATAGCAAGCAAAAGAAGAGTGCTTAAAACAAATCAGAAAGTTGCCCAATCATATGTTATATGCGCAAGTAACTAGTTTTAAAATGTGATGCGATATCGCCCCGCCGTGCAGCCTTGATTTCACACACTGGTACCACGAACAGAGGATGTACCTAAGCCTGAAAAATGGTAAAAACAACGGTATGAGATTACAAGAATCTCAGTAGGGTCGCAGCATCATAAGATCTACAGAATCCCTAAACACAAATCTCCCAATTCATATAAGATCATTTCCTAAACAACTAAAGGGATCACGCAAACTAATCAGTAAGCCTTTCACCTTATCCTCGCAAGGATAAGTCGAATAGCCCCACATGGACAAGTCTTCCCTTCGTCGCAACCAGGGCATCCCCAAATCTCGCAAGATAAGGGCTTCCTGTCTCGCAAGACAGGGATCCGGCCTCGCAAGGACAGATATCCAGCGTGCACTTGTTGGTTCAACACCCACACACCTCCCATAAATCGGTAAGTACCTCTCCTCTCACTAGGAGCATCAGCGCTTACCCTGCGTGGCCACCGGAACAGGATCCTGACACACAAACACGTACAAGCACACACAGGCAAGTACAAAGCATAATACCACAACGAGGTATCCTCAATCATGTCAGAAAATAATCAACACATCCAAATCATATAACAATAGCATCCCAGGCACTCAATTCCTAACTCAGGGGTTCGATATAGCCTAGGAGATTCATATCTCATTCCGGATGTCATATTCACACTCTACAATCCAATCACAAACTATACAACAAAGGCAGGTAACAAAAACATCAAATAAGAGCAGGGATTTTCTGGAGAAACGGATGAGGCGTAGATCCTACCTCTCTTCTCTCTGAACAATAAGCTAATCCTTGGCCTTTATTAAGTAAATCCGAACCACCTAAATTATCACTAGGCAAAGATAAAACAAACTAAGCATGCATATTCAATAAATAATTGAATACCTTATTTCCTTACCAATACCACTCACCAAACCTATCAGAAACCAGTGATCAGGTGCTTCAGGTGCCTCTCCCTTGGATTTGTGATGTGATAGCCAGAAACTTAACAAGAATCAACCTGAATTTACCATTCCAATTAACTATGCAAAACCTGTCGCTAAAAGTAGGGCATAGGACGATTTCGTCTCGACCTATAACGAAATATTTACATGAAAGCTGCCATTTATATATGGTTGGAAAGAGGACGAAAAGGTCTTTACATCAAGCTATTATTTGTAAGATTCTGATAAACGACCAGAAAGTTATACCACTTTGAATTTCAAGAAGATTTGGCGAAAACCTAATCCCGCCGTCGATTTTCAAAGTAACTTTAGACAAAGAAATACTAACTTCCTGACACAAACCAAACAATGGTTGGAAATAGGATGAAGAGATCTTTCCAACAAGCTATTACTCGCAGAGATCCAACGAACGATGAGTGAGTTATGCTCGTTTGAAATTTCTGCAAATTATTGTGACTATAGGGAGGTATAGGGTTTTAAGCCTAAACGAAATTTGTAGGTTTTCTATGAATAATTCTCTGTGAGGTTGGCTTCCTATTTATAATGAGTGGTTATAGAATTATAATTACCACTTTAATCACTTTATCTAAATAGGATAATCTACCAGATAATTAGATAACTAAACTCCAAACTATTTAAATATCTTCCCCTATTTTTAGGGACTTTAATCTATAAGGCAACTATCTAGCCTTAAGGATGATTCCTAAGGCAATTACTCATCTACAAGAACCTAGATCTAAAGGAATTAGAAACAAAATAATTTACTAAACAATCTTACCAATTTCGGCCATCACACATCCTTTCCTTCAGGGGCAAAATCGTCTTTTCACCTGCACTGGCTTCTGGATTTCTAGGACTCAAAATTCGGGGTCTTACATCCTCCCTTCTTATAAGAATTTTGTCCTCGAAATTTTCAACATAAGTACCTAATCAAACAAGGAAATTTTGCATGCATAGACTCCTCAGTCTCCCAAGACTTCTCCTCAATTTGGCAATTACGCCAAACAACTCGTACCATAGGCACGCTTCGACTGCGAAGCTGTCGAACTGACCGATGTAGAATGACAACTGGCTGTACGGGATAGGATAGGTCTTTAGCAACTTCAACTGACAATTCTCTAAACACATGAGCAGGATCTCGCATATACTTTCTTAGCATTGTAATGCGAAATACATTGTTTTCATTTACTTGATTAATATCAGGTAGTTCTCCATCTTTTGAGTCATCAAAAAAAATAATCTCAATCTGGTCATTGTCCACCACATGTCTATCTTTATAACTTAAGCCTTTCTCTGGAAAATCTGCTCTTAACACAGTTGGGAATGATTCAGCTTCCATGAGGCGGATTCCTTTTTCTTCAATGAGCTACTAGATTTCCTACTTTTGAAAGATTTTGATGCCGATTATAACTTCTTCTCCAATAGAGTTTTTGGAAGGAAAAGTTGCACATCTTCACCCATGGGATTTTATTTTATTTTTTTTTTTTTTTTTTGACTTTGAATATTTTCTTCTGTAGAATTCCCCACATACGCTGTCCAAGCTGCTCACTGATTTCTATAATATGTGGATTAACAAACGCCTTGATTCTTCCTCTTTGACTATCTGTGCAAGATAGGTGTCCATGCGAAATATTGCATCATCATCCATGCCGCTGTCGGAGTCATCAGAATCTTCAGCCTGTACTTTGGCACCTTTTCTACTTCTCCAATTGTATCGGAATCATCAGTTTGTCTTCCACTTTCAGCTGTTTCACTTGTCTCATCTTCATCAAAATATGTTGCACTCTGAGATCCACTCGTTCAGCTCTCATTCTGTCCCACAAAAAGTTATAGGTTCCAAGAAACCTGCCAAATCTTTGCTGACCGAAACTTCTTTATTCCAGTCATCTGATGTAGCACCAGCTTTGTTCCAGCAGTTTTCACTCTTTCCCCAGCCACCAACTTGATCACCAGTAGAAGCAGTTTTGTTGTTAGCTGCGACTACAGCCCAGGAAGCATCTTCTGCCTTTTACTTGCTTAACCGAATTAGGTTCTTTGTCAAATTTCATACTCTCTAGCTTAGGTAAGCCACTGGTCTTGTTACGTACAACAAATTTACCACCAGGATTTTTGTTGACCCCACCATCCATCTTATCCCTTTTTTCTTCTTTTTTTTTGTACTTTTTACCTCATTAGCAATAGGAGTCTGATGTATAGAAGTAGCAGGAGCTTCTAATTCCTCTTCCATGCACTCTGGCTTCATCTTTGCCAGAAATTCTTTGAAGGAAATCCTCTTGGAGATGCTGCTCCTGTAACATGCTCCCTGAAGTGCAACTCTGGTTTTGTGTTTCAGAATTCCACTGGTCATGCAATGCTGAATCTTCGGTTTCAAAAAAAATTCCATTAAAATCATTTTGAGATTCTGGAACTAACTGTTGCGGCCTCAACATCTGTTGTATTTGCAGTGACTTTTGATTCAGTGATAAGCTCATAGCATGCTCTCCAGATGGCAGAGAAAGATTTTGAGCAGTCCTTGTCTGCTTTCCAGCAGAATTGTGATGGAATTGATTATTTTTTTTTTTTGTAACTCGGACATCTGAAGCTATTGAGACGATTGTGAGTGTAAGCCTTCACTAAGCTCCTTTCCAGGCTCACATTTCACTTGCACACAAGAATCAGATGCCGGCTGAGTCTGGAAAAAGGCATCACTCTTCAATATATGCTGGCGGTGCTGACTTTGCTGCCTTTGTAATTGCTGATGTTGAACTAATTGTTGCTGGTGCAGATGTCGAAGATGTTGCTGAAATTGCGTGACTGATCTTCCTAGAAGCCCTTATAGAGTTGAAGATATGGCTCTGCACTTGTCGGTCTGCATTGTCTGCATGGGAGCATGCTGTCGTCTTCTTCCTTGAGTCTTTCCTTGCCATGAATACTACATCGGCATGATTTGCAGAATCATTCGTCATCTTCATTATGATCTATCGGCGACAAGGGCCGACCCCATGTAGAGGAAGTTTGAGCTGGCATTCATGGGAATGTTTGAGAGTAACTCCTTGAATGGTCCTTGTATGCATAGAGTGAAGGAGACGACCTGAATGTGTACCCATCACCTTCCGTGTATATGCCATCCATTGCACGTGCAAGGTTGAAAGTACGCTCAAGGAGAGGCATGGGAACGGTAGTTGGCTGGAGGCACTCCTCATTGATATCCTTCCTCGGATCTGCAATTTCTTTACAGAAGAATTTGACCGTCTCTTCCTCTGCATGCCATGATCCTTCATGTAACACTCAACACATGAAACCTCATGCTTCATTTTCTGATCCATATGTATTCGCAAGTTGGATCCAGTAGAGATCTTCTTGTTATACTGTTGGCTAGAATTCCGACCATATGGAGTATGATAAGCCATTGCTGCTGCTGATGCATCTCATTTATGTCCTTGTCTTCTTTCCTATACATATCCAGAATAGCCAAAAAGGACTTATAGACACGTTCATCATCTTCAAAACGTTTCTTTATCTTCTGCAGCAGCTGCCAATTCTGCTTGATTTATCAACCCATCATGAACATTAGAAACTTCTTCGAAACTAAGCTCTCCTGCAGAACGTTCTGAGACAACACTTCCAGTTTCATTAGCAGCTAGTTTATTAGACCCTCTATTTTCTATAACGACTTGTCCATTAATCTTGACGGAAAGTTCCTCAACGGGATCGATTTGTAGCTCGTTTTCTGCATGCTCTTGCTTCTGAGACTTCTTTCTCTTCTCGTATAACTTCTCAACATCAGCCACGCGATTCACGTTCTTATTAATAGAACCCGTGTCTATTCGAGAGATGAAGCCAGTGTAGTCTTGACTTTCGTGGAAGAACTCTTCATCCTTGTCCGAAACTTGAATCTCGTCATCCGGAATCTCTGGTGGAAGCTCCGGCGGTTTTAATATCTTCTGGTTCATAATCGTCTCTTAAACATCTGCTTCCAGAGGTACAAGTTCACCTTTTAGGGAGGAGAGCATTTAGTGGACTCCCTTGATCCTCCGCTGCTCTATCTCAGCCCCTTGAGCTGACTGCTCTTGCTTCTCTTGCAAGTTAACCAAGCTATCCTTGCATGATTTGTCCTAGGGAAAGTGATGATAAACTCCCCAGGCTTTTGCACAGCCTTGAAGATGGGAACATAATGCTCTAGTAAACTACTTGGAGGGAATAGAGTTGTTTTCCCTAGTAGTACATTGAAAGCTCCGTCTTCCCCATCCATCTACATAATGTCCTGGTTATATACGTGTTGACCACCTTTTCAAATTTCTTGCTGCTTCTAAGTGGATCACCAGGAGATGACGAAAAAGCATGTTCTCCTACTCATGAAAAAGGTAGCCCTATCATTGTTATCCCACGCTGCGAGACGCAGAGGTTGCACTCTGGTGGTAAACTTGAATCCCTATCTTGAAGTTTCAGGAGCTATTTTCTTCTGCCTTGAGAAGACATCCATTCCACTTGAAGCACCACTAAGCATTTTAATAGGAAATTTTGCAAATCGTGGAGCAACTGGTATAGAGTCTTCAACTTCTGGTCTTCTTCCGCATATACAGAACCACAAAGGTGTAGGCAGTCCAGCACAAAAAAAGTATTGGTAGATCCTTTGTATCAGATCCTTTAGAAACCATGATATAATAATCGCACAGTCAAGCAAAGTTCCACTCTGCATCAGTACCATCAGACACTGCATGTGAGGGGTCGCTTCCTTTTCCCGTTAAAATATAGGAAGGGTTGCTAGGCATGCATGGACAACGTGACAATATACATGAGATATTGGAGGGTTCTTGAATCCTTGGTCGTAACGAGTCTTCTGGTGCTGACAAGGTGATGAAGTTAGCATCATTTGTAGTGCCAGTATAGCTTTCAGTGCCTTCAGAAAACAGACCTTACAGGCTTAGACAGCAAGCTAGCGGCATCGGTTACTAGTTTTAGCCTTGTAATTTCCACATGGGTCTAGATTCCTGGGTCATCACACATAGAACTACCAAGACTAAAGTTAACTGGAGACATGATAACACTTATAGCCTCGAGCGTGCCATACTACACGAATATACCTTTACTCCTCAACATATACTAAATACAATACTAGTAAAACAGTGGTACCTGGTGGAGAGGCATGCACCGGACGATACGCATATGCTAAAAAACAATATACAAATTTTTGGAAATCACATGCACACATGCAATGCACACTAGGCAATTACATCAACACTCATAGAAATCATCATCAAACATCAAGCAAGTATAGACTCACACGACATTCATATACGGCAGTACACATCACCATAAACATTCATACACAGTCGGTAATGACAAGAAAGACATGAACAATCAGCATATTAGTTTATTATTCCTATCATTTAAACCTTACAACTTAATCCTTTTTTAGCCTTAGTTCCCTTTCAGTATTAACCCCTAGGTGAGTGAGTGTGTGCCCATGTTCTTGCCTGAAATCACCAAAATCAACAAATAAATTAGCATATAACAAATTATATTCCTTAAACCATGCTCCGCTACCAAACTTGTAACGACCCCAATTCCTAACTATTATTAATTGCTCCGATTAAGGTCATTACCGCCGTGAAACCCAAATAAGCCTCAACAACACCTAAGACCTATTAGAATTTCACAAGGCTACTCATAAGATATCAATTTTAAGCTTGTTTATTTTGTTGCTTATCAATCAATTGGAGCATGATATTGGACACATATTCTGGTAACATACGGAGTAAATAAAAATATCAGCGGAAGTCTTAAATTAATCTATTGGGTTCATAACACACAGGTCCCATAGGGATCCAAATAAACAACAAGAAATCTTCCAACAAGTTTCGGAAATAGCAAGCAAAAGAAGAGTGCTTAAAATAAACCAGAAAGTTTCCCAATCATATGTTATATGCGCAAGTAACTAGTTTTAAAATGTGATGCGATATCGTCCCGCCATGCAGTCTTAATCTCACACACTGGTACCACGAACAGTGAATGTACCTAAGCCTGAAAAATGGTAAAAACAACGGTTTGAGATTACAAGAATCTCAGTAGGGTTACAGCATCATAAGATCTACAGAATCCCTAAACACAAATCTCCCAATTCATATAAGATCATCCTAAACAACTAAAGGGGTTCACGAAATTCATAAATCATTCAAAAAGGGTTAAGGCCGAATCATTGGCTGAGGGAGGACTACAAACACTTCTGAAAGGTCAGAAGTACACAGGCAGGTGAAACACATCAGTATTGCCCTCGGCAATGAATAAGAAAGGCCATCCCCTTCCACCTGTGTTGTCCAAGACTTACTGCACAAAGGGTAGATGGTTAACACACAAACTAATCAGTAATCCTTTGTCTTTATCCTCGCAAGGACAAGTCGACTAGCCCCACATGGACAAGTCTTCCCTTAGTCGCAACCAGGGCATCCCCAAATCTCGCAAGATAAGGGCTTCCTGTCTCGCAAGACAGGGATCCGGCCTCGCAAGGACAGATATCCAGAGTGCACTTACTGGTTCAACACCCATACACCTCCCATAAATCGGTAAGTACCTCTCCTCTCACTAGGAGCATCAGCGCTTACCCTGCGTGGCCACCGGAACAGGATCCTGACACACATACACGTACAAGCACACACAGGCAAGTACAAAGCATAATACCACAACGGGGTATCCTCAATCATGTCAGGAAATAATCAACACATCCAAATCATATAACAATAGCATCCCAGGCACTCAATTCCTAACTCAGGGGTTCGATATAGCCTAGGAGATTCATATCTCATTTCGGATGTCATATTCACACTCTACAATCCAATCACAAACTATACAACAAAGGCAGGTAACAAAAACATCAATTAAGAGCAGGGGTTTTCTGGAGAAACCGATGAGTCGTAGATCCTACCTCTCTTGTCTCTGAACAATAAGCTAATCCTTGGCCTTTATTAAGTAAATCCGAACCACCTAAATTATCACTAGGCAAAGACAAAACAAACTAAGCATGCATATTCAATAATCAATTGAATACCTTATTTCCTTACCAATACCACTCACCAAACCTATCAGAAACCAGTGATCAGATGCTCCAGGTTCCTCCCCCTTGGATGTGTGATGTGATAGCCAGAAAATTAACAAGAATCAACCTGAATTTACCATTCCAATTAACTATGTAAAACCTGTCGCTAAAAGAAGGGCATAGGACGATTTCGTCTCGACCTACAACGAAATATTTACATGAAAGCTGCCATTTATATATGGTTGGAAAGACGACAAAAATACCTTTCCATCAAGCTATTATTTGTAAGATTCTGATAAACTACCAGAAAGTTATGCCACTTTGAAGTTCAAAAAGATTTGGCGAAAACCTAATCCCGCCGTCGATTTTCAAAGTAACTTTAGACAAAGAAATACTAACTTCCTGACACAAACCAAACAATGGTTGGAAATAGGATGAAGAGATCTTTCCAACAAGCTATTACTCGCAGAGATCCAACGAACGATGAGTGAGTTATGCTCGTTTGAAATTTCTGCAAATTATTGTGACTATAGGGAGGTATAGGGTTTTAAGCCTAAACGAAATTTGTAGGTTTTCTATGAATAATTCTTTGTGAGGTTGGCTTCCTATTTATAATGAGTGGGTATAGAATTATAATTACCACTTTAATCACTTTATCTAAATAGGATAATCTACCAGATAATTAGATAACTAAACTCCAAACTATTTAAATATCTTCCCCTATTTTTAGGGACTTTAATCTATAAGGCAACTAGCTAGCCTTAAGGATGATTCCTAAGGCAATTACTCATCTACAAGAACCTAGATTTAAAGGAATTAGAAACAAAAATAATTTACTAAACAATCTTACCAATTTCAGCCATCACACATCCTTTCATTCAGGGGCAAAATTGTCTTTTCACCTGGCACTGGCTTCTGGATTTCTAGGACTCAAAATTCGGGGTCTTACATCCTCCCCTCCTTATAAGAATTTTGTCCTCAAAATTTTCAACATAAGTACCTAAACAACAAGTAAGGAAATTTTGCATGCATAGACTCCTCAGTCTCCCAAGACTTCTCCTCAATTTGGTCATTACGCCAACAACTTGTACCATAGGCACACTTCGACTGCGAAACTAATGAACTGACCGATGTAGTATGACAACTGGTTGTACGGGATAGGATAGGGCTTTAGCAACTTCAACTGACAATTCTCTAAACACATGAGCAGGATCTCGCATATACTTTCTTAGCATTGTAATGCGAAATACATTGTTTTCATTTGCTTGATTAATATCAGGTAGTTCTCCATCTTTTGAGTCATCAAAAAAAATAATCTCAATCTGGTCATTGTCCACCACGTGTCTATCTTTATAACTTAAGCCTTTCTCTGGAAAATCTGCTCTTAAACAAGACAGTTGGGAATGATTCAGCTTCCATGAGGCGGATTCCTTTTTCCTTCATGAGCTACTAGATTTCCTACTTTTGAAAGATTTGATGCCGATTTAACTTCTTCTCCAATAGAGTTTTTGGAAGGAAAAGTTGCACATCTTCACCCATGGGATTTTTTTTTTTTTTTTTTTTTTTTTTGACTTTGAAATATTTTCTTCTGTAGAATTCCCCACATACGCTGTCCAGCTGCTCACGTGATTTCTATAATATTGTGGATTAACAAACGCCTTGATTCTTCCCTCTTGACTATCTGTGCAAGATAGGTGTCCTATGCGAAATATTGCATCATCATCCATGCCGCTGTCGGAGTCATCAAGAATCTTCAGCCTGGACTTTGGCACCTTTTCTACTTCTCCAATTGTATCGGAATCATCAGTTTGTCTTCCACTTTCAGCTGTTTTCACTTGTCTCATCTTCATCAAATATGTTGCACTCTGAGATCCCTCGTACAGCTCTCATTCGTCCCACAAAAAGTTATAGGTTCCAAGAAACCTGCCAAATCTTTGCTGAGCGACTCT
>JAEPBF010000352.1:0-20694 GCA_019739055.1 Passiflora organensis
CCTCCTCAATATATTTTGAACAAGGCATGCCAACCTGGCTCCGTTAACAGTTGAACCCATACTCGCCTGAATGGGCCAGGACCTTTCCAGGGATAGGCCCATAGATACCTCCCTAAAACCCAAGTGTTAGGGAGGAGGGACCAGCCGCCTTATGAACCCCTTGGGTTCCTTTTTATCAAGAGTTGATGGAGAGGCTGTTTGATTAGTAGTTGTATAAGAAGATTGAGGAACTCTTACAGGACCGTGTTTGATTGTGAATGGAGTATGGTTATTTTTGATTGCTAAGGATAGGGAATAGGTTTAGCTAATGATCTTCATTTTATCACAAAGGTGAATCAAGTGATAAAACCTGAGAAACATTATAAGGCAAAGAGATATCAAACTGAAATTTTCAAATTCATTCAAGCTTGCTTACAAGTGAGGTCTGAGACCCCTTTTATAGCAGATTAGGAGTCAGATAGATTACATTTCTATCCTTCCTTTTAACAATAATACATACCCGTAGAGGGAAAGTAAGAACTTTTATTCAGATCCATTACTTTTGCTTGTTGCTTAGTCACATCTTCTTTTTGAAAAGTGGATTCCATCTGAGCTTGAAAAAGATGAGGAAACCAAAGACATAAAAGAGCTGGCTGTTTAAATTTTCCACCAAAAGAGTATCATATGTTAGACCA
Source organism: Passiflora organensis (assembly GCA_019739055.1). Classification (NCBI taxonomy): domain Eukaryota; kingdom Viridiplantae; phylum Streptophyta; class Magnoliopsida; order Malpighiales; family Passifloraceae; genus Passiflora; species Passiflora organensis. The sequence goes on from JAEPBF010000352.1 coordinate 675, forward strand.
CCCGTACAAAACCAGAATTTTCTACGAGCAGATCCTCTTAGAGACTCAATTTGCAGAAGTGATTCATACTATGGATAAAAAGTTCCCTGACCAAATTTTCTTTTCTCGAATTAAGATTACGAGAGTTATGACAAAAGATGAGTGGAGGCAACATCCTTCTACAAATAAAATCTTCTCTATTAAAATCCTTGATCAACCACTTAGAGGATACAATTATTACGATTATCAGAAAGCCTGGCTAAGAGTCTTGTGGTACAAGCCTATGTATCACACCTGGTACAAGTTTATATTTAGTCTACCAGCGAGTTTATATTTATTACGGGAAATGCATATTTCTGCCATCGAGCAGAAATTACAAAATTAGAACATACCAAAAATACCTAATAAAACAAATGAAACAAGTTTTGGTTTTCAAAATTTGTTCACACATGACTATGTGATAGAGACAACAGAAAAATCTCTACCGGTTAATCCCCAAATAGAGCAATTAGAATTAATAGATAATAATAAACTATTAAAATTTAAAAATAAATATAAATTCATGCATATAAGACTAGTTCAAATAGCAATAAAACCTTTATATAGGATAGACTTAGATTCACTTATCTTAATATGTTTACGAGATGCTAGGTTTACGTCATTCACTGACTCCTTGCTAGCAGTCTGTGAATCAAATTTGGCAACAAGTCCAGTATATTTCAACTGTTATCCAAATTTTAGCATAGATTTATTTGACGAAAATTTAAGTAAAACATTAACATTAAATATGAAGATACCAACTACAATAATCGAAAGTTCTAAAAATGTAGCAATAATATATAGGATTCACTACAAGGTCATGAAGTTTAATTTAAGTCCTCGAGCAAAAATAGAATCTGCAAAAGAATCTACAGTTCTAATTGAGCCAATTATGAATATGTTAATATTCATACACCCAAGTTAATAGATTGGAATCAAATAACATATCCTGACAATTGGTAAATACTTAATATAGTACCTCCCAAACCTATTCCTCCTCGAACTCAACCTCTTGAGATTATTGAAACTGATAAAGGTCATGCTGAAATCATATTTAAAAGACCAATCGAACCCCCTCAACGATCTCTGTCGACTAGGTATTCGATGTCTCAAAAATATGAATCTTTATTTTCTGAAAAACAACATTCCTTAAAAGGTGTAGATTATACTAAAAGCATTCCCCGCTCTTATTATACAGCCAAGAATGATACAGCCACCTCTTTTGCTCCTCTTGATAAACAGGGATCGCTTCCCTTATCTCCAACCCATAGTGACATGGCGATACCTAGTACGTACAATAATCAACTATAAAATGTCTTCATTCCAACTCGATCTTCCAACTTTAATTGATAAATATTGTGCTGATCATAATACTCTTGCTTGCACTGACTATCTTCGCACGGTACCCTCGAAGATCAGGGTTGCAAGTATTGCTGGATGATTACAAATGAGGGGAGGCACCCCTTATATAGCCTTTACAACTCCCCAATGAATGGTGGAGATCAAGCCGTATGATCTAACGGTTATATACAAAAGTAGAAAGCACAAACACGGATCCCAAGTGAGCTCCTTGATTCTCTCACTTATTGGGGGACATAGTGGGAAACATAGTGGGGAAAAGATTCCCTCATTGTATGATTGTGTGTTCTATGCTACAAGCAATGGATAGGGAACTTTTCACCTAGTATCTTCTCCGATTATCTTTTTAGAATCGTTTAGTGTGTTTACGTGTTTACATGGATATTGATAATACACGAGAACTACATATTTCTGCTATTGAGCAGAAATTACAAAATTGGACTATTCCAAAGATCCCTACTAATAAAATTTACGAGACTGGATTTGGTTTTCAAAACTTATTTACTCATGACTATGTTATAGAAACAACATACAGAGTACATTATAAAATTATGAAATCTAATCTTAGCCCCAAAGCAAAGATTGAATCTGCTAAAGAATCTACCGTCTTAATAGAAGCTAATTATGAGCATGTTAATGTTCATACTCCAAAACTCATCGAATGGAATCAAATAACTTATCCAGATAACTGACAGATATTTAATATCGTGCCACCCAAAGCCATTCCTCCTAGAACTCATCCTCTTGAAATTATAGAAACTGATAAGGGCCATGCTGAACTCATATTTAAGCGACCTATCGAACCCCCTCGCCGATCTTTATCTTCTAGATATCTCCAATCCCAAAAATATGAATCCATCTTCTCTGAAAAACAGTCGTCTTTAAAAGGTGTTGATTATACTCCGAGTATTCCTCGTTCTTATTATACCTCTCGACCCGATATAATTGCTTCCTCTTCTGGTGGCCCTCCTGATAAGAAAGCATCTCCTCCTATGTCTCCAACCCATAGTGATATGGCCCTATCTACTACTGATCCCTATAATCAACAACTCTAATCTATGACTTTTCAACTTCATCTTCCAACACTGATCGATAAATATTGCTCTCCTCATAATACTCCTCACTTAACCCACTGTCTTCGCACGGTAACCTCAAAGATCAGGGGGGATATCTGGCGGGATTATCAAGCCGAACTTCTTTATTATGAAGTGCATACTGATTTCTTTATCTGGTGGGATTCTCGACAAAAAAATTATATTCAATCTATCACAGAAAATCAACAAATTAACACTGCCTCCTCTAGCTATACTCCATGGCTCAAAACGAAAGATCAGACTATTGAAAAATCAACCTACCCTCCATTCGAAGAAATAGCTATTGATTGGAACGGAAATAAAATATTAGCTGCTCCATTTAAAGAAGTAGATAATTCAGAATTAGGCAAAATTAAAAGTCAGAATAATTATACGAATCAAATGCTTCAGAAAATCGCTCAACAAATAGAATACTTAGACTCTTCAAACCAAAAACAAGAAATAAAAATAGAAAAACCATTAGTAAAACCTAATGACGAAATTAAAAAGTTTAAGTTAAGTCGTGAGGATGAACTTCTACAAAAAATAACGAGACAACTAGAATACCTAGAACTATCGTCATCTAAAAAAATGTCTCCTTCAAAACCTCAAATATCTACAATATCTGAAACAGAAGAAGAATCAGAATCTGAACAAACTGATAATGACGACGTAAATAACTTAGTAGATCAATTTGAAGAACAGTTAGAAGTAAATAAAGTAAGGATATATGACAGACCTCGAATCCCTCATTATTATCATCGACCATCATTCCCAGACATTCAACATGAAGAAAAATATTCTTTAGGAAGCTATGACGGCAAAAGTATCTATGAATGGAATCTAGATGGTAAGACTGAACATGGAATAACTGATATGCTAAATGAAATGTGTATGGCAGCTACTGCCTATAAAACAATGAATAATAATGAAAAAGAAATTACGAGAATAATAACCTCTGGATTTACTGGACAATTAAAAGGATGGTGGGACAACTACTTATCCTTAGCAGATAAGAACGAAATCTTAATGATGGTTAAACCCGAAGTCAGAGATGGACAAACCTTCACAATAGAAAACTCTTTTGCTACTCTCATTTATGCCATTACCAAACATTTCATAGGTAACCCTCAAAGCATTGCTGAAAAGGCATCTATCATCCTAACCAATCTAACCTGTCCAAAATTACAAGACTTTAGATGGTATAAGGATATGTTTCTGTCCAAAATATTTACTAGAGAAGATTGTCAGCAATCCTATTGGAAAGAGAGATTTATAGCCGGACTACCCCGACTATTTGCAGATAGAGTACGAAATAGAATAAAAAGGAAATTTAATGATAATAATATTCATTATGATCTTATCACATATGGTGATCTGATTACGGAAGTAAACACAGAAGGGTTAAATTTATGCAATGAGTTAAAATTAAAATCTAAACTAAAACAAGACAAACTTTGTGGAAGAAAAGAACTAGGGTCTTTCTGTACCCAATATGGGTATGAAAAAATAACTGCTCCATCTTCCAAACATCGAAAGAGTATCAAAAAACAACGAAATAAGAAACCCTTTACACAAAACTATGGACGACAACAACAGCCCGAAAAAATAAAATATATTCATAAAAAGAAAAAATTTAGAAAACCAGTGTCAAATAAACAAAATGGTCCTACCTGTTATAAATGCGGACGATTTGGACATATCAAGAAAGACTGTCCCTTATTAAAAAAGATTAGATCCTTAGCAATAGATGATACTGAGAAAGACGAAATATTACACCTCCTACGAGAAGATGATAGTAGTACCAGTTCTGAAGAAAGTATAAGAAGAATGTGGCTGTATAGGACCATGCCAGTGTTATGAACTTAACACTATTTCTAGTGAAAAAGACTTGTTTGACTTAATTATGAAAGTAGAGGATACAGAACTACAGAAGAAATACTTAGAAGAATATAAATCTTATGTTAGCAATAGGAAGCCTCACTCTACTGAAACAAAGACATATAACCTCAATGATATTTTATTTAAAACAGAGAAGAATAAAGAAGTACTAACATTAGAGGGTCTAAAACACGAAATTAGTGTTGTCAAAAAAGAAATAAAAACCTTAAAAGAAGAAATAGAAACTATGAAGAGGAATACAAAAGGAAAAACAGTAATAGAAGATTTCTCAACACATATCCCTCAATACGAAGAAGAATTCGTACAAGCCCTATCACAAATTGAATTTCAAAGGTGGTATACGTATGTCAATATAACTATTAAAGACTATAAATTAGAATTAAAAGCTCTCTTAGATTCCGGAGCTGATCATAATTGTATAAGAGAAGGATTGGTTCCTACTAAATATTATGAAAAAACTAAAGAACGACTACATGCTGCTAACAAACAGAAATTAGAGGTTAAATATAAACTTACAAATGTTCATATATGCAAACAAGGCTTATGCTTCAAGACTACGTTTCTCTTAGTTAAAAACTTATCTCAAGATGTTATACTAGGAACTCCTTTTTTAACACAACTGTATCCTTTTACCATAACGGAAAAAGGACTTCAAACAGAGATCCTAGGTAAACATATTACTTTTGAATTTTGCAGAAGTATTTTAGAAAGAAATATAACAGCAATTAAAGCAAATAAAGAGATCTTATTAATCAACAAGAAAAAACATTTACACTCATTAGTAAATGAGCTTAATTTAATACGAATAGAAGAAACTTTGCAAACCCCAGAGATAGTAAAACAAATAAAACACCTTCAAAGCCAAATTGAAGCAGATGTTTGTTCAACCATACCTAATGCCTTTTGGGATAGGAAGAAACATCTTGTAGCACTCCCATATGAAAAAGATTTCAAAGAAACAAACATTCCTACAAAAGCAAGACCTATTCAGATGAATTCAGAGTTATTAGAATACTGTAAAAAAGAGATACAAGGATTGCTAGAAAAAGGGTTAATCCGACAAAGTAAATCCCCCTGGTCGTGTGCTGCATTTTATGTTCAACATAATGCAGAACTTGAACGTGGAGCCCCACGACTTGTCATAAATTATAAACCGTTAAATAAATGTTTACAGTGGATACGATACCCAATTCCAAATAAAAGAGATTTGATTAAACGACTCTCAGGAGCAACTATCTTTTCAAAGTTTGACATGAAATCTGGGTTCTGGCAAATACAGATTCAGGAAGAGGATAGATATAAAACAGCTTTTACTGTCCCTTTTGGGCATTATGAATGGAATGTTATGCCTTTCGGATTAAAGAATGCTCCTTCTGAATTCCAGCATATGATGAATGATATTTTTAACCCTTATGACAAATTTTCCATTGTTTATATTGACGATGTCTTGATTTTTTCTAAAAACATTACTGATCATTTCAAACATGTAAAGAAATTTATACACGTAATCAAAGAGAATGGATTAGTTGTATCTGCCTCTAAGATAAAATTATTCCAGACGAAAATCAGATTTTTAGGATATAACATTGATCAAGGAACATATACTCCTATAGCTCGCAGTATAGAATTCGCTGATAAATTCCCTGATGAAATAAAAGAAAAACAGCAGCTACAAAGATTTTTAGGATGCCTTAATTATATTGCTGATTTTATCCATAACATATGTAAACCACTATATACTCGACTTAAGAAAAATGCCCCGAGTTGGAATAATGAAATGACAAGTGTGGTCAAATCTATAAAAGCAAAAGTTAAGCAGCTTCCTTGTTTAGGAATACCAGTACCTGATGCTTTCCTAATTGTGGAAACCGATGCTTCTGATTACGGATACGGAGGAATCTTAAAACAAAAGATAGAAAACAAAGAACAATTAGTAAGGTACTACTCAGGAATTTGGAATAAAGCGCAAACTAATTATTCTATTGTTAAGAAAGAAGTATTAGCATTAGTACTTTGTGTAAATGCCATTCAAGATGACTTATTCAATAAAATATTTTTAATACGCATTGACTGTCAATCAGTTAAATTTATCTTAGAAAAAGATGTACAAAATTTGGTGTCAAAACAAATCTTTGCTAGATGGCAAGCTTTACTTTCTAATTTTGACTTTACAATTGAATTCATAAAAGGTACACAGAATAATTTACCTGATTTTTTATCACGTGAATTTTTGCAGGGAATCAAAACAAAACAGGTATAATGACCCCCTCTGTTCCATACTTTCAAGAACAAATCATTGAAAAAAGTGTTGATAAACTAATGCAAATAGATTTTTCAAATATAACTGAAATACGACTTCTAAAGACAAATCTAATTGAAGGAATAAATCAAAGTATAGAAGATCATATGTTAAATCATACTGCATTACCTGATGATTATTGTAATTGTAAAGAATATGAGAGAAAAGAACGCTTTGGTCAAAAAATGATTCGTATACTAGAAGAACTAATTGAGGAACATGAATAAAAAAATACATGGACTTATAAAAATCAAACAACAACTTCATCAACTTATTGATAAAAATTGGATTAAATATAAGAAGACAAAGCAAAGACAGTACCTACAAAAAATAAATGCAAACGTTACTTTATTATGTGAGTTATTACATGACCTTGACCATCTACAGGATCAATGCCCCACTATTCGAGACTAACCTACAGTGCAGGACCTACAGCAAAGAAAGAAGATTATCCAAAAAAATGACGATTTGGTAGGTTTTGGGTGACTGAAACCCTTTCTGCCTATCAAAGGACTGTCACGGCTACATACATCTACCAAAGAGTTTTCTCACTCAGACAACTGACCTATAATATTGCCTCAGATCAGCGCGCCATTCAAAAGGAGATAAAAGCAGTTGAAGCTGTATTACACCGACGACTTTGTCATCGAGAAAACATTGGTCTTAGCATCAACGAATTGAAAGATCTTCTCCCTCTTCCCCTCAGCCATATCTACAACCAAGCTATTTTTCTGCCCTCATTACGCCTCCCGTTACACCAGATCCAAAAACCCGAAGGGGCCTCATACCTCTACCATTATATCCATCTAAAGCCCCTCAATCGGTATCTTCTCGCCCTGCCCCTATCTTCAAAAATCCCTACAATCAAACTGATAAAACTGATCTCTACACTCCCAAAACCGACATCAAAATTATTGAACTCGAAAAATCTGATGAGAAAAAAGAGATAAAAGAACTTATGATTCAGTTATTCCCTCATCGGGAATACCTCATGTTAGATCACCCTTATAAAGGGCGATTATTTTATGAACAAATTCTGTTAGAAACACAGTCAGTTGAAATCAACCATACCATGGATAAAAAATTCCCTGACCAAATTGCCTTCTCCCGAGTTAAAATTCTCCGTGTCATGACCAAAGATGAATGGCGATAACATCCATTCACCAACAAGATGTTTTCAGCTAAAATCCCTGATCAGCAACTTGCCAGTTATAATTACTTTGACTATCAAAAAGCCTGGTTAAGAGTTCTTTGGTATAAACCCACCTATCATACCTGGTTTTTATATTTCTCCAAAACATGCCAACGAAATTTTCCCCAATGGTGGATTTCTCGGTTCAATACTATCAAACCCATTCCGGGTCTCTTTCAGAATCCAATCGAGGATGCCATACAGGTTTTCTCTCATTATACTGATTTAAACAATCTTACCAATCTCCCTCTCCTTCAGTACTTAATTACTTTTGGAGTTCCATGGATCATTTGTTGGGATCTCGCCAAAAATCAGGATGCCTCTACTCAAATTAATTTTTTAGTCAGACGCATCAAACAGAAACATTGGCCCAAATATGAAATCAAGAGGGCAGATGTTTATGCTGTCAAGCAGTTGTTAAAAATCAGTGATAAAAACATTCAAGAAGTGCTCGTTCCAAAAGAACAAATTGCTATTACAAGGGATGAAGATATGGCCTCTAAAGCCTCCTCCATCGACAAGCTCAAAGAAGTCTATGGCAAACAACAGACGACATCCAAAGATGATGAAGACGACGACCCGTTCGCTAATCATGATCCGGATCGCGATCTCCTGCTCACATATCACAATAATTAAGCAGACTCGCTCGACATGATGTGACATGATGTGACATGATGTGACTAAAGCAGAAGCACTCAGCAAAGCTTGATAAAAGATGATGTGACTAAAAGCAGACGCACTCAATCAGACGCACTCAATAAAAGCAGCAGACAAGATGTGACCTACAGACCTACAAAGCACGCGGATAAAAGATTCTCTTTCTTTCCATCAAAGGGCATTAATTATTGATCCATATGGGGATAATATTGTAATATAAGGATGGACCTCTCTGGCTATAAAAGGAAGCTCCAGTGGAGAATTCTGTAGGTTGGCAAAATTGTAAGCAAGTATTCGAAATGAAACTCTCTTGTTCTTGTTATTCTTCGTCTATTCTTCATCCCATCTGAAGTCCCTGATCAAGATATAAAATGTTTTATCACTTGATCCATCTCCATCATAACCCTCGAACCATATGACGAGCTAAACACTTCTTCCCTATCCTTGCATAAAAGCATAGTTCCTACGGGCAATCAACACAAAACGATCCGGTAACGAAATGGTAGCGGAGCCAGTCATGGCTAACGATGTTCAGCGCTTATTAAACAAGGTTAATAGCGTGGTTTAAAGGTGTTCCCGGCAGCAAGAGTCAAGTAAGTCCGTTGGTAAGCCTTGAGCGTGTTTCCTTCTTCTATACGTTGCTGAATATAAGAAGTTATGATAGTTTCACTCTTATTCGTACATGATTACTCTGTGTTGATATGATTGTGTGTTCTATGCTACAAGCAATGGATAGGGAACTTTCACCTAGTATCTTCTTCGATTATCTTTTTGAAATCGTTTAGTGTGTTTACGTGTTTACATGGATATTGATAATACACGAGAACTACATATTTCTGCTATTGAGCAGAAATTACAAAATTGGACTATTCCAAAGATCCATACTAATAAAATTTACGAGACTGGATTTGGTTTTCAAAATTTGTTCACACATGACTATGTGATAGAGACAACAGAAAAATCTCTACCGGTTAATTTCCAGGTAGAACAATTAGAATTAATCGATATTGCTAAGTTACTCAAATTTAAAACTAAATATAAATTTATGCATATAGGCTTAGTACAAATAGCGATTAAACCTTTATACAGAATTGGACTAGACACACCTATCCTCATGTGTCTCAGAGATGCTAGATTTACTTCTTTTACTGATTCCTTACTGGCAGTCTGCGAATCAAATCTAGCTACTGGACCCGTCTATTTTAATTGTTATCCCAATTTTAGCATAGACTTATTCGATGAAAATCTGGGTAAAACCTTAACATTAAATATGAAATTACCAACTACAATGTTAGAAAATTCAAAAAATGTAGCAATAATATACAGAGTACATTATAAAATTATGAAATCTAATCTTCGCCCCAAAGCAAAGATTGAATCTGCTAAAGAATCTACCGTCTTAATAGAAGCTAATTATGAGCATGTTAATGTTCATACTCCAAAACTCATCGAATGGAATCAAATAACTTATCCAGATAACTGGCAGATATTTAATATCGTGCCACCCAAAGCCATTCCTCCTAGAACTCATCCTCTTGAAATTATAGAAACTGATAAGGGCCATGCTGAACTCATATTTAAGCGACCTTCCTCGTTCTTATTACACATCTCGACCCGATATAATTGCTTCCTCTTCCGGTGGCCCTCCTGATAAGAAAGCATCTCCTCCTATGTCTCCAACCCATAGTGATATGGCCCTACCTACTACTGATCCTTATAATCAACAACTATAATCTATGACTTTTCACCTTCATCTTCCAACACTGATCGATAAATATTGCTCTCCTCATAATACTCCTCACTTAACCCACTATCTTCGCACGGTACCCTCGAAGATCAGGGGGGATATCTGGCGGGATTATCAAGCCGAACTTCTTTATTATGAAGTGCATACTGATTTCTTTATCTGGTGGGATTCTCGACAAAATTTATATTCAATCTATCACAGAAAATCAACAAATTAACACTGCCTCCTCTAGCTATACTCCATGGCTCAAAACGAAAGATCAGACTATTGAAAAATCAACCTACCCTCCATTCGAAGAAATAGCTATTGATTGGAACGGAAATAAAATATTAGCTGCTCCCTTTAAAGAAGTAGATAATTCAGAATTAGGCAAAATTAAAAGTCAGAATAATTATACGAATCAAATGCTTCAGAAAATCGCTCAACAAATAGAATACTTAGACTCTTCAAACCAAAAACAAGAAATAAAAATAGAAAAACCATTAGTAAAACCTAATGACGAAATTAAAAACTAAGTTAAGTCGTGAGGATGAACTTCTACAAAAAAGCATAGAACACACAATCATATCAACACAAAGTAATCTTGTACGAATAAGAGTGAAACTATCATAACTTCTTATATTCAGCAACGTATAGAAGAAGGAAACACGCTCAAGGCTTACCAACGGACTTACTTGACTCTTGCTGCCGGGAACACCTTTAAACCACGCTATTAACCTTGTTTAATAAGCGCTGAACATCGTTAGCCATGACTGGCTCCGCTACCATTTCGTTACCGGATCGTTTTGTGTTGATTGCCCGTAGGAACTATGCTTTTATGCAAGGATAGGGAAGAAGTGTTTAGCTCGTCATATGGTTCGAGGGTTATGATGGAGATGGATCAAGTGATAAAACATTTTATATCTTGATCAGGGACTTCAGATGAGATGAAGAATAGACGAAAAATAACAAGAGCAAGAGAGTTTCATTTCGAATACTTGCTTACAATTTTTCCAACCTACAGAATTCTCCACTGGAGCTTCCTTTTATAGCCAGAGAGGTCCATCCTTATATTACAATATTATCCCCATATGGATCAATAATTAATGCCCTTTGATGGAAAGAAAGAGAATCTTTTATCCGCGTGCTTTGTAGGTCTGTAGGTCACATCTTGTCTGCTGCTTTTATTGAGTGCGTCTGATTGAGTGCGTCTGCTTTTAGTCACATCATCTTTTATCAAGCTTTGCTGAGTGCTTCTGCTTTAGTCACATCATGTCACATCATGTCACATCATGTCACATCATGTCACATCATGTCGAGCGAGTCTGCTTAATTATTGTGATATGTGAGCAGGAGATCGCGATCCGGATCATGATTAGCGAACGGGTCGTCGTCTTCATCATCTTTGGATGTCGTCTGTTGTTTGCCATAGACTTCTTTGAGCTTGTCGATGGAGGAGGCTTTAGAGGCCATATCTTCATCCCTTGTAATAGCAATTTGTTCTTTTGGAACGAGCACTTCTTGAATGTCTTTATCACTGATTTTTAACAACTGCTTGACAGCATAAACATCTGCCCTCTTGATTTCATATTTGGGCCAATGTTTCTGTTTGATGCGTCTGACTAAAAAATTAATTTGAGTAGAGGCATCCTGATTTTTGGCGAGATCCCAACAAATGATCCATGGAACTCCAAAAGTAATTAAGTACTGAAGGAGAGGGAGATTGGTAAGATTGTTTAAATCAGTATAATGAGAGAAAACCTGTATGGCATCCTCGATTGGATTCTGAAAGAGACCCGGAATGGGTTTGATAGTATTGAACCGAGAAATCCACCATTGGGGAAAATTTCGTTGGCATGTTTTGGAGAAATATAAAAACCAGGTATGATAGGTGGGTTTATACCAAAGAACTCTTAACCAGGCTTTTTGATAGTCAAAGTAATTATAACTGGCAAGTTGCTGATCAGGGATTTTAGCTGAAAATATCTTGTTGGTGAATGGATATTGTCGCCATTCATCTTTGGTCATGACACGGAGAATTTTAACTCGGGAGAAGGCAATTTGGTCAGGGAATTTTTTATCCATGGTATGGTTGATTTCAACTGACTGTGTTTCTAACAGAATTTGTTCATAAAATAATCGCCCTTTATAAGGGTGATCTAACATGAGGTATTCCCGATGAGGGAATAACTGAATCATAAGTTCTTTTATCTCTTTTTTCTCATCAGATTTTTCGAGTTCAATAATTTTGATGTCGGTTTTGGGAGTGTAGAGATCAGTTTTATCAGTTTGATTGTAGGGATTTTTGAAGATAGGGGCAGGGCGAGAAGATACCGATTGAGGGGCTTTAGATGGATATAATGGTAGAGGTATGAGGCCCCTTCGGGTTTTTGGATCTGGTGTAACGGGAGGCGTAATGAGGGCAGAAAAATAGCTTGGTTGTAGATATGGCTGAGGGGAAGAGGGAGAAGAAGGAGGAGTATACCTTTCTTTGGAGGTGGAAGCTAGCATCGCGGTTAGTGACTTCTTTTTCTCCATTTGTCAGATGAGTACTGGAATTTTGAGTAGATCACGTTGGAGGTATTGGAGAAGATCTTTCAATTCGTTGATGCTAAGACCAATGTTTTCTCGATGACAAAGTCGTCGGTGTAATACAGCTTCAACTGCTTTTATCTCCTTTTGAATGGCGCGCTGATCTGAGGCAATATTATAGGTCAGTTGTCTGAGTGAGAAAACTCTTTGGTAGATGTATGTAGCCGTGACAGTCCTTTGATAGGCAGAAAGGGTTTCAGTCACCCAAAACCTACCAAATCGTCATTTTTTTGGATAATCTTCTTTCTTTGCTGTAGGTCCTGCACTGTAGGTTAGTCTCGAATAGTGGGGCATTGATCCTGTAGATGGTCAAGGTCATGTAATAACTCACATAATAAAGTAACGTTTGCATTTATTTTTTGTAGGTACTGTCTTTGCTTTGTCTTCTTATATTTAATCCAATTTTTATCAATAAGTTGATGAAGTTGTTGTTTGATTTTTATAAGTCCATGTATTTTTTTATTCATGTTCCTCAATTAGTTCTTCTAGTATACGAATCATTTTTTGACCAAAGCGTTCTTTTCTCTCATATTCTTTACAATTACAATAATCATCAGGTAATGCAGTATGATTTAACATATGATCTTCTATACTTTGATTTATTCCTTCAATTAGATTTGTCTTTAGAAGTCGTATTTCAGTTATATTTGAAAAATCTATTTGCATTAGTTTATCAACACTTTTTCAATGATTTGTTCTTGAAAGTATGGAACAGAGGGGGTCATTATACCTGTTTTGTTTTGATTCCCTGCAAAAATTCACGTGATAAAAAATCAGGTAAATTATTCTGTGTGCCTTTTATGAATTCAATTGTAAGTCAAAATTAGAAAGTAAAGCTTGCCATCTAGCAAAGATTTGTTTTGACACCAAATTTTGTACATCTTTTTCTAAGATAAATTTAACTGATTGACAGTCAATGCGTATTAAAAATATTTTATTGAATAAGTCATCTTGAAAGGCATTTACACAAAGTACTAATGCTAATACTTCTTTCTTAACAATAGAATAATTAGTTTGCGCTTTATTCCAAATTCCTGAGTAGTACCTTACTAATTGTTCTTTGTTTTCTATCTTTTGTTTTAAGATTCCTCCGTATCCGTAATCAGAAGCATCGGTTTCCACAATTAGGAAAGCATCAGGTACTGGTATTCCTAAACAAGAAGCTGCTTAACTTTGCTTTTATAGATTTGACCACACTTGTCATTTCATTATTCCAACTCGGGGCATTTTTCTTAAGTCGAGTATATAGTGGTTTACATATGTTATGGATAAAATCAGCAATATAATTAAGGCATCCTAAAAATCTTTGTAGCTGCTGTTTTTCTTTTATTTCATCAGGGAATTTATCAGCGAATTCTATACTGCGTGCTATAGGAGTATATGTTCCTTGATCAATATTATATCCTAAAAATCGGATTTTGTCTGAAAATTTTAACTTAGAGGCAGATACAACTAATCCATTCTCCTTGATGACCTGTATAAATTTCTTCACATGTTTGAAATGATCAGTAATGTTTTTAGAAAAAATCAAGACATCGTCAATATAAACAATGGCAAATTTATCATAAGGATTAAAAATATCATTCATCATATGTTGGAATTCAGAAGGAGCATTTTTAATCCAAAGGCATAACATTCCATTCATAATGCCCAAAAGGGACAGTAAAAGCTGTTTTATATCTATCCTGTTCCTGAATCTGTATTTGCCAGAACCCAGATTTCATGTCAAACTTTGAAAAGACAGTTGCTCCTGAGAGTCGTTTAATCAAATCTCTTTTATTTGGAATTGGATATCGTATCCACTGTAAACATTTATTTAAAGGTTTATAATTTATGACAAGTCGGGGGCTCCTCGTTCAAGTTCTGCATTATGTTGAACATAAAATGCAGCACATGACCAGGGGGATTTACTTTGTCGAATTAATCCTTTTTCTAGCAATCCTTGGACTCTTTTTTACAATATTCTAATAACTCTGAATTCATCTGAATAGGTCTGGCTTTTGTAGGAATGTCTGTTTCTTTGAAGTCCTTTTCATATGGGAGTGCTACAAGATGTTTCTTCCTAGCCCAAAAGGCATTAGGTATGGTTGAACAATATCTGCTTCAATTTGGCTTGGAGGTATTTTATTTGTTTTATTATTCTGGGTTTTGCAAAGTTTCTTCTATGCGTGTTAAATTAAGCTCATTTACTAATGAGTGTAAGTGTTTTTTCTTTGATTAGTGATCTCTTTATTTACTTTTATTGACGTTATATTTCTTGCTAAAATACTTCTGCAAAAGTCGAAAGTAATGTTTTGTCCTAGGATTTTTGTTGTAAGTCCTTTTTTGTTATGGTAAAAGGATATAGTTGTGTTAGGAAAGGAGTTCCTAGTATAATATCTTGCGATAAGTTTTTAACTAAAAGAAACGTAGTTTTGAAACATAAACCTTGTTTGCATATATGAGCATTTGTGAGTTTATATTTAACTTCAGTTTTTGTTTGTTGGCAGCATGTAGGCGTTCCGTTGTTTTTTCATAGTATTTAGTAGGAACCAATCCTTCTCTAATGCAATTATGATCAGCTCCGGAATCTAAGAGTGCTTTTAATTCTAATTTATAGTCTTTGATCGTTATATTGACATACGTATACCATCTTTGAAATTCTATTTGATAAAGCTTGTATGAATTCTTCTTCGTGTGAAGGGGAATCTTCTATTACTGTTTTTCCTTTCGTATCCTTTTATTTTTATTTCTTCTTTTAAGGTTTCATTTCTTTTTTGACAATACTAATTTCGTGTTTCAAACCTTCTAGGGTTAGTATTTCTTTATTTTCTCTGTTTTAAATAAAATATCGTTGAGGTTATATGTCTTTGTTTCTTCAGAGTGGGACTTCTTATTGGTGAAGTAAGATTTATATTCTCTAAGTATTTCTTTTGTAATTCTGTATCTTCTACTTTCATAATTAACTCAAATAGTCTTTTTCACTAGAAATAGTGTTCAGTTCATAACTGACAAGGTCCTATACAGCCACATTCTTCTATACTTTCTTCGGAACTAGTACTACTATCATCTTCCCTTAGGAGGTTTAATATCTCATCTTTATCAGTATCATTATCATAAGGATCTGATCTTTTTTAACAAGGGACAATCTTTCTTATATGTCCAAATCGTCCGCATTTATAACAGGTAGGGCCATTTTGTTTTGGCACTGGTTTTCTAAAGTTTTTCTTTTTATATTTTTTATTTTCAGGCTGTTGTTGCTCTTATAGTTTGGTCTAAAGGGTTTCTTATTTCGTTGTCTTTTAATACTCTTTTATGTTTTGAGGATGGGGCAGTTATTTTTTCATACCCATATTGGGTACAGAAGGATCCCAGTTCTTTTCTTCCACTGAGTTTGTCTTGCTTTAGTTTAGACTTTAGTTTTAATTCATTGCATAGATTTAACCCTTCTGTGTTTACTTCCGTAATTAGATCTCCATACGTGATAAGGTCATAATGAATATTACTATCATTAAATTTCCGTTTTATTCTATTTCGGACTCTATCTGCAAAAGTCGGGGTAGTCCTGCTATAAATCTTCTTTCCAATAGATTGCTGACAATCTTCTCTAGTAAATATTTTGATAGAAACATATCCTTATACCACCTAAAGTCTTGTAATTTTGGACAGGTTAGATTGGTCAGGATGATAGATGCTTTTTCAGCAATGCTTTGAGGGTTACCTATGAAATGTTTGGTAATGGCATAAATGAGAGTAGCAAAAGAGTTTTCTATTGTGAAGGTTTGTCCATCTCTGACTTCGGGTTTAACCATGAGTAAGATTTCATTTTTATCTGCTATGGATAAGTAGTTATCCCACCATCCTTTTAATTGTCCAGTAATCCAGAGGTGATTATTCTCGTAATTTCTTTTTCATTATTATTCATTGTTTTGTAGGCAGTAGCTGCCATACACATTTCATTTAGCATATCAGTTATTCCATGTTCAGTCTTACCATCTAGATTCCATTCATAGATACTTTTGCCGTCATAGCTTCCTAAAGAATATTTTTCTTCATGTTGATGTCTGGGAATGATGGTCGATGATAATAATGAGGAATTCGAGGTCTGTCATATATTCTTACTTTATTTACTTCTAACTGTTCTTCAAATTGATCTACTAAGTTATTGACGTCGTCATTATCAGTTGTTCAGATTCTGATTCTTCTGTTTCAGATATTGTAGATATTTGGGTTTTGAAGGAGACATTTTTTTAGATGACGATAGTTCTAGGTATTCTAGTTGTCTCGTTATTTTTTGTAGAAGTTCATCCTCACGACTTAATTTAAAGTTTTTAATTTCGTCATTAGGTTTTACTAATGGTTTTTCTATTTTTATTCTTGTTTTTGGTTTGAAGAGTCTAAGTATTCTATTTGTTGCGATTTTCTGAAGCATTTGATTTGTATAATTATTCTGACTTTTAATTTTGCCTAATTCTGAATTATCTACTTCCTTAAAGGGAGCAGCTAATATTTTATTTCCGTTCCAATCAATAGCTATTTCTTCGAATGGAGGGTAGGTTGATTTTTCAATAGTCTGATCTTTCGTTTTGAGCCATGGAGTATAGCTAGAGGAGGCAGTGTTAATTTGTTGATTTTCTGTGATAGATTGAATATAATTTTTTTGTCGAGAATCCACCAGATAAAGAAATCAGTATGCACTTCATAATAAAGAAGTTCGGCTTGATAATCCCGCCAGATATCCCCCCTGATCTTCGAGGGTACCGTGCGAAGATAGTGGGTTAAGTGAGGAGTATTATGAGGAGAGCAATATTTATCGATCAGTGTTGGAAGATGAAGTGAAAAGTCATAGATTAGAGTTGTTGATTATAGGGATCAGTAGTAGGTAGGGCCATATCACTATGGGTTGGAGACATAGGAGGAGATGCTTTCTTATCAGGAGGGCCACCGGAAGAGGAAGCAATTATATCGGGTCGAGATGTGTAATAAGAACGAGGAATACTCGGAGTATAATCAACACCTTTTAAAGACGGCTGTTTTTCAGAGAAGGTGGATTCATATTTTTGGGATTGGAGATATCTAGAAGATAAAGATCGGCGAGGGGTTCGATAGGTCGCTTAAATATGAGTTCAGCATGGCCCTTATCAGTTTCTATAATTTCAAGAGGATGAGTTCTAGGAGGAATGGCTTTGGGTGGCACGATATTAAATATCTGTCAGTTATCTGGATAAGTTATTTGATTCCATTCGATGAGTTTTGGAGTATGAACATTAACATGCTCATAATTAGCTTCTATTAAGACGGTAGATTCTTTAGCAGATTCAATCTTTGCTTTGGGGCTAAGATTAGATTTCATAATTTTATAATGTACTCTGTATGTTGTTTCTATAACATAGTCATGAGTAAATAAGTTTTGAAAACCAAATCCAGTCTCGTAAATTTTATTAGTAGGGATCTTTGGAATAGTCCAATTTTGTAATTTCTGCTCAATAGCAGAAATATGTAGTTCTCGTGTATTATCAATATCCATGTAAACACGTAAACACACTAAACGATTCTGAAAAGATAATCGAGAAGATACTAGGTGAAAAGTTCCCTATCCATTGCTTGTAGCATAGAACACACAATCATACAATGAGGGAATCTTTTCCCCACTATGTTTCCCACTATGTCCCCCAATAAGTGAGAGAATCAAGGAGCTCACTTGGATCCGTGTTTGTGCTTTCTACTTTTGTATATAACCGTTAGATCATACGGCTTAATCTCCACCATTCATTGGGGAGTTGTAAAGGCTATATAAGGGGTGCCTCCCCATTTGTAATCATCCAGCAATACTTGCAACCCTGATCTTCGAGGGTACCGTGCAAAGATAGTTAGTGCAAGCAAGAGTATTATGATCGGCACAATATACCTATTAAAATGGGAAGGTTGAGTTGGAAAGAAAACATTTTAGAGTTAATTATTGTAAGTACTGGGTATAGCCTGTCACTATGGGTTGGAGATAAGGGAGGCGATCCTTGTTTTTCAAGAGGAGCAAAGAGGTGGCTGTATCATTTTTGGCTGTATAATAAGAGCGGAGAATGCTTTTAGTATAATCTACACCTTTTAAGGAAAGTTGTTTTTCAGAAAATAAAGATTCATATTTTTGAGACATCGAATACCTAGTCGACAGAGATCGTTGAGGGGTTCGATTGGTCTTTTAAATATGATTTCAGCATGACCTTTATCAGTTTCAATAATCTCAAGGGGTTGAGTTCGAGGAGGAATAGGTTTGGGAGGTACTATATTAAGTATTTACCAATTGTCAGGATATGTTATTTGATTCCAATCTATTAACTTGGGTGTATGAATATTAACATGTTCATAATTGGCTCTATTAGAACTGTAGATTCTTTTGCAGATTCTATTTTTGCTCGAGGACTTAAATTAAACTTCATGACCTTGTAGTGAATCCTATATATTATTGCTACATTTTTAGAACTTTCGATTATTGTAGTTGGTATCTTCATATTTAATGTTAATGTTTTACTTAAATTTTCGTCAAATAAATCTATGCTAAAATTTGGATAACAGTTGAAATATACTGGACTTGTTGCCAAATTTGATTCACAGACTGCTAGCAAGGAGTCAGTGAATGACGTAAACCTAGCATCTCATAAACATATTAAGATAAGTGAATCTAAGTCTATCCTATATAAAGGTTTTATTGCTATTTGAACTAGTCTTATATACATGAATTTATATTTATTTTTAAATTTTAATAGTTTATTATTATCTATTAATTCTAATTGCTCTATTTGGGGATTAACCGGTAGAGATTTTTCAATTGTTTCTATAACATAGTCATGTGTAAACAGGTTTTGAAAACAAAATCCTGTTTCATATATTTTATTATTTGCAATTTTTGGTATGTTCCAATTTTGCAATTTATGCTCTATCGCAAAAATATGCATTTCCCGTGTATTATCAATGTCCATTTTGTTAGACGACTAATCAATAGATAAGCAGAAAACAAATATTCAGATGACTAAAATCCCTATCCATAACAATCGTAAACACTCATACGTTAAACACATAGTCAAGTGTAAATCTAGTATAAACAGTATTAGAACTAGACATAGTATACTATATTCATAACATACGGAAGAGGAAACACGCTCAGGCTTACCAAACGGTCTTACTTCGCTTCCTGCGTCTGTCGGGAACACCTTACACCACGCTATCAA
>JAEPBF010000358.1:0-20586 GCA_019739055.1 Passiflora organensis
CGCAAGCTAGTATGGTGTGTACGATCTTCTTCTGGTACAAATCGGGACAACTCCCTTACCATTTTCTCATATTCCAGCACCGTACGGGTGCCTTGTTCAAGTTTGTAAAAAGCTTGTCGCTGCTCGTTTTATGGAATCTCGTATTAAATCTTTTGTCAAATTCATACCAGAATTCTTTCCAAGCTGGCAAACAATCGTCGAATTGCAAGCTAACAGATGTCCACCATGCGAGGGCTTCTCCCTCGAGTAGGAATGTAGCAATGGAAACCTTGTCATCATCTGTGATACGTAAGAACAAGGATAATCGGCATAAGGTGTCTATCCACTCACACGCGGCAGCAGCTCTGACTGAACCATTGAAATCTTTACATCCCAATTGTCGAGCTTCCTTCAATAATTTTGTAATCATAACAGGAAGGCTCTCGGTTTCCTTAGGATGTGCCGACTATACAGGTTCAAGTGGAGGAATAGGTTCTTCCATTGGTGCAGGTGCAGGAGCATTCTGAAATTGCGCCTCCATACGCTGCTGATTTGCAGCAATTCCTTGTAATACGTTTAAGATTTGTGCCATGACAGGATCAATGACTGGTACGGCTGGTGCCTCAAGTTGGTTTTTGGGCTCAGTTTTCCCTTCCTGCTCAATTTGTGCATTCGGTTCCTCTTGCTCAATAGGTTGTTGTTCGGCCTGAATCCCATTCCTACCCCGTCGATCCCTCGTAGTAATGAACCTTGCCATACTATTTAAGCATACAATTGTTACTTACACATAACATAATTATTACTGGCAAGCAACATACAAATGGTACCTGGTGGAGAGGCGTGCACCGGACGATACGCATATACTGGAAAGCAACATACAAATTTTGAAAATCTCATGCACACATGCAAAAGTATTCTTGGCAATTACATCAACACTCATATATACTCTCAGAATCATCATCAAACATTAAGCATGTATGGATTCACACAACATCCATTTTCGGCAATACAAACCAGAAATCACATACATATACATTCAGCAATATAAGAGTCAAATAGGGACACTCGGCAGCATGTATAAATCAACACACACATTCTCAGCAATGATAAGAAACATATCATGGCATACCAGGCATAAGAACATACACGAACAAACATCACATTAGATTATCATTCTCATCATTTAAATCTTACAAATCAATCCCATTTTAGCATTAGTTCACTTTCGGTATTAGCCCCTAAGTGATTGAGTGTGTGCGCATGTCCTTACCTACAAGCACCAAAATCAACAAATAAGTTAGCACACAACAAATTATTTTCCTTAAACCATGCTCCTCTACGAAACCTGTGACTACCCCAATTCCTAACTATTACAATTTGCTATGATTAAGGTCATCACCGCCGTGAAACCGAAATAAGCCCAAATGACACCTAGGACCTATCTGAATCTCACCAGGATTACCATTATCTTTCGACTTTTAGCATGTTTATTCTAATATTTAACAACATTTGGAGAGAGATATTGGACAGATATTCTGGTAACCTACAGAATGAATAAAACATCAGCGGAAGTCTTTAGATTAAATCATTGGGTTCATAACACACGTGCCATAGGGATCCAAATAACCAGCAAGAAATTCTCCAACATATTTCAAAAATAGCAAGCAAAGGAGGGTTCTTAAAAGTAAACCAGAAAGTAGCCCAATCATTCATGTTATATGCGCAAGTAACAAGGAACAAGTATGCAAATGTGATGCGATATCGCACCGCCGTGAAGCCTTGATATCACACACTGGTACCACGGACAGTGGATGTACCTAGGACTGAAAAATGGTAAAAACAACGGTATGAGAATACAAGAATCTCAGTAGGGTCACAGCATCATAAGATTTTCTGAAACCTTAAACACAAATCTCCCAACTCATATTAGATCATTCCTAAACAACTAAAGGGATTTACGCAATTCAAGAACTAATTAAAAGGGTTAGGGCCGAATCTATGGTTGAGGGAGGACTACAATCACTTCCGAAAAATCGGAAAGGCAGGTAGAACTCATCAGATTACTCTCGGTAATGAAGAAGAAAGGCCATCCCCTTCCACCTGTGTTGTCCAAGACTTACTGCACAAAGGGTAAACGGTTAACACACAAGCTAATCAGTAAGCCTAGTAAATTGTCTTGCCACACAAGGACAAGTCTTCCCAAGCACCACACGAACTAAGGCATCCCAAACTACACAAGGATAAGGGCTTCCTGCCACACAAGGACAGGGTTCAGCCGTCTTGCCACACAAGGACAGGGTTCAGTCGTCTTGCCACACAAGGACAAGTCTTCCCAAGCCACACACGGACTAAGGTATCTCAAACCACACAAGGATAAGGGCTTCCTGCCACACAAGGACAGGGTCCCGGCTAGACAAGGACAAGACATCCAGTGTGCGCATGCTGGGGTTTGCCACTTATACAACTCCCATCCAGTAAGAACCTCTCCTCTCCATAGGAGCATCAACGCGTAGCCCAAATGGCCACCGGAAAAGGATTCTGACACAAAAACACGTACAAGCACACACAGGCAAGTACAAAGCATAATAACATAGCAGGGTATCCTCAATCATGTCAGAACACAATCATCATATTCAATTCAGATAAAATATGCAACCCAGGCACTCAATACCTAACTTAGGGGTTCAATATAGCCTATGAGATCCATATCGCAATCTGAAATTCATACTCTCACCCTATAAGTAAATTGCATACAATACAACAAGGGAAGGTATCAAAAATATCAAGAAAATAACAGGGGTCTCTGGAGAAACCGATGAGGCGTAGATCCTACCTCTCTTGTCTCTGAACAAGAAGCTACTCCTTTGCCTTTATTAGGTAATTCCGAACCACCTATATTATCACCAGGCAAAGACGAAAACAAACTAAGCATGCATATTCAATAATCAATTGAATACCCTATTTCTTTACCAATTCCACTCACCAAACCTATCAGAAACTACTGATCAGATGCTGCAGGTGCCTCCCCCTTGGTTGTGTGATGTCATAGCCAGGAATTTAATAAGATTCAACCTGAGTTACCATTCCAATTAACTATGAAAATTTCGTCGTTAAGAGTAGAGCATAGAACAATTTAACTTTTAGCATAGAGAAGTTTAAAAGAAAGAAATTCATGAGCAAACATCATGAATAGATACTAAGAAATCATAAGAACATGTGAAACGACAACAGAAATCAACCGAAGACAAAAACTGTAGAAATATAAAAACCTAATTCCGTCGTCGATTTTCAACTTAACCTTAGAAAAGGAAATATTTACGTCCAAACAACAAAATATATATGGTTGGAAATAAGATGAGGAGAACTTTCCAAAAAGCTACTATTTGTAGAAATACAACAAATGATGAAAGAGTTATGCTATTCTGAAGTTCAAGAAGATTTGGCAGTGCCACCGAATTTCAACTTAACCCTAGAGAAAGAAATATTAATCTCCCGAAAAAAAAAACAAAGGTTATTGGAAAGGGGATGAAGAGAGATTTCCAACAAGCTATTATTTATAGAGATACAACAAACGATGAAAGAGGTATACTATTTTGAAATTCAAGAAGAATTGACAGTCCCGCCGAATTTCAACTTAACCTTAGAGGAATAAATTCTAACCTTCCAATCAAAAAAAAAATTGATTGAAAAGAGGATGAAGCAAGCTTTCCAACAAGCTATTATTTGCAACAGCTTCACCCATCTTCGTTGTCTCATAGTCAACTCTTTTTACGTAAGGAGGATAATTCAGGCTTTTGTGATCAGTGAAGACTTGACATGTCTCACTATATAAGTAATGTCGCCATATCTTCAAGGAAAACTCCACGGCTGCAAGCTCCAAATCATGCATAAGATAGTTGCTTTCGTGTGGTCCCAATTGTCAGGAAGCATAGGCAATGACTTTTCCATCTTGCATCAATACGCATCCAAGTCCGGAATTTTGACACATTGCTGTAAATCACATACTCCTTTCCGCCAATAGGTAAGGTAAGGATAGGTGTGGAAACTAACAAGTTTTTCAGTTCTTCAAAACTTCACTGGCACTTCTCGGTCCACACGAATGGCTCTCCTTTGCGTATCAATTTTGTCATAAGTCCAGTAAGCGCTGAAAAATTTTCCACGAAGCATCGGTAGTATCCAGCTAAGCCAAGGAAACTTAGAACTTCAAACACAGTTCGCGGAGGTTCCCAAGCTACTATAGCTTCAATCTTCTTCGGATCAACTAAAATACCTTGGGCAGAAACAATATGGCCAAGGAACCCAACTTCGCATAACCAAAAATTGCACTTAGAGTACTTTGCGAACAATTGACGATCCCTCAAAACATTCAGCACAATCCGCAAGTGCTCAGCATGCTCCTCTTTCGATTTTGAATAAATTAGATTGTCGTCGATGAAGACTATCATGAATTTTTCCAAGAACTCATGGAACACTCGATTCATCAGGTCCATAAACACAGCTGGTGCATTAGTTAAATTCGAACGGCATAACAAAAATTTTGTAGTGGCCGTATCGCGATATGAACTCGATCTTCGAAATACCAGCATCACAAACTCACAGTTGATGGTATCCAGATCTAAGATTGATCTTGGAGAATACGGCTGCACCCTGGAGTTGGTCGAACAAATCATCAATGCAAGGCAAAGGGTACATGTTCTTCACGATCACATGATTCCACTGCCGATAATCGATTCACAGTCATAGTGAACCATTTTTCTTCTTTAGGAATAAGACAAGTGCTCCCCATGGTAACACATTGGGTCGAATGAAACCACGATCCAACAAATCTTCCAATTGTATTTTCAATTCCTTCATTTCCACAAGAGCCATACGATACGAAGGAATGGAAATTGAACTTGTACCAGGCACTAACTCAATGTCGAATTCCACTTCCCTTGCTGGTAGCAAACCGGCTATGTCTTCCGGAAATTCGAGAACCACTGAAACGGAATTTAGATCCGAGGATTCTTTAGAAACATCATGTATATGCGTGAGGTACGCTGTACATCACTTTCTGATTAATCGCATTGCATCAAGCTAGGAAATCATGCTGGTTGGAATAACTCGCCTATCACCTTCAAAGCAGTACTCGGCACTGTCAGGAAAAATGAACCACACACGAATGGTAAAAACATTCTATACAGGCTCGAAACTTCGCTAAACAATCCATGCCTAAGATCACATCCAGCTCTCAGATGTCCAATAGGATCAGATCCACCTAAATTACATTTGGACCCATACTGACAACACAACTTATGTAGACTAGATCACTAATCAGTTGCTCTCCCAAAGGAGTTAGAACCACAATAGGAGGAGACAAGGGAGACAGAGGCCGATCCATGCTAAGTGTTATCCTTGGACTTATAAATGACCTGTTTGCTCTGGGATCTAACAATATTTTAGCATTTTGAGAAAAAACTGAAATAGTACCTGTCACCACATCAGGGTTAGCCTCAACATCAGTGAGGGTGAACAGCCTTGTTGGTCTTGGTTGCGCCTCACTCATGGATCTGTTTGGTGGTCCTCCTGGTGCGCATGTTGGTGGTTTGGTGAGATTGGCAAACCCACCTCGGCCTGTATTTGGTGCTCCTGTGATACACCTTGGTTTCAGGCATTCCCTCCAAATATGCCCAATCTTACCAAAATTGTAACATCAACATTGCTGAGAATTTTATGTAGATCCATTGGAATTCGTAAAAGAAATCTTCTTCTTGTTGATACCTCCATTGTCATTGCTTTTCGGAGGATAGGAC
Organism: Passiflora organensis; assembly: GCA_019739055.1. Taxonomy (NCBI): domain Eukaryota; kingdom Viridiplantae; phylum Streptophyta; class Magnoliopsida; order Malpighiales; family Passifloraceae; genus Passiflora; species Passiflora organensis. Next base: position 5,772 of record JAEPBF010000358.1, read on the forward strand.
CTTAAAGGATAGGGTCCCGTATGCCGATTGAACTTTGAATCTCGTCTGAAGGATCCACCACTAGTGGCTGCGGACGACTTTCTGCTTTGCACGATCTTTTCGGCTTCTGTTGCAGCAACGATTTGTTCTTGCAAATTCTGTACCAGTGTCGTACCAGCAATGGTTTTGAGTTCGGTTCTCAGCCTATCCTGAAATCTTCTCGCAAGTTGGCATGGTGAATGATTTTCCTCAGGTACAAATTGGGATAACTCCGTTAATGCCTTCTCATATTCCAGCACCAAACGGGTGCCCTGCTCAAGCTTGTAGAAAGCTCGTCACTGCTCGCTTTTATGAAATCTTCTATAGAACCTTTCGCCAAACTCAAATTCCTTCCAAGTTGGCAAATGATCACTAAATCACAAGCTAACAGATGTCCACCATGTGAGGGTTTCTCCCTCTAGTAGTTATGTAGCAATGGAAACTTTGTCATCATCAAAAATACGTAAAAACAAGGACATATGGCATAAGGTGTCGATCCATTCACGAGCTGCTGCAGCTCCGGCTGAACCACTGAAATCTTTACATCCTAGTTGACGAGCTTCCTTCAACAGCTTCGTTATGATGATAGGAAGTCTCTCTGCTTCTTTAGGGTGAGCCGGTTGTACAGGCTAAAGTGGAGGAATGGGTGCGCGGGTGCAGGAGCATTCTAAAATTGCACCTTTATACACTGCTAGTTTGCAGCAATACCTTGTAACATATTTAAGATTTATGCCATCACAGGATCGATACCTAGTGTGGTTGGTGCCTCAAGTTGGTTTTCGGGCTCAGCTTGCCCTCCCTACTCAATTTTTGAATTCGGCTCCTCTTGCTCAATAGGTTGCTGTTCGGTCTGAACCCCATACCTACCATGTCGATCCCTTTATACACTCGACCTTGCCATAATATGCAAACAAATGATCATTACTCAACATATAACCAAATAAAAACACTAGGAAATGAAGTGGTACCTTGTGGAGAGGCATGCACCAGACGATATGCATATGCTAGAAAAATAAAATTCACATGCACACAAGTATGCAAATTTCAGAAAACACATGTATACATGCAAATGCATACTCGGCAACAATCATCTAACATTGGACAATCATCATCAAGAATTCAGCAATACTCATGTAATTCACACTCGGCAGCACAAATTAGTAAGCAGCAAATACATTCATATGCATTCGACAACATAGGAATCACATAGAGACACTCGGCAGCATAGCATGCATCAACAATACCCATTTGACAATAATCATAAAACACATTGCAGTTATTTGGCAACAAACACATTCAGGACTTTCATAGGACACACTTATGCATTCGTTAATTACAAAGAAAACATAGAAAATATTCATCAGGCATAAGAACATAGGCATAAACACCCAACAAATCAAATTATCAATTTCATCATCTAAATCTTACAAATCAACCCCATCTTAGCATTAGATCACTTTTTTTATTAGCTCTTAAGTGGGTGGGTATGTGCGCATGAACCTACCTACAAACACAAAATCAACAAATAGGTTAGCCTACAGTAAATCATATTACCTAAACCATGCTCCTCTACCAAACCTGGAAGTACTCAAATTCCATATTCCAAAATTTGCTCATAATGGGACCCTTAGCGACGTGAAACCCAAACAACTCTGAACCAGGACCTATCTGAATCCTACAAGGCTTATACATCTAGTTTCGATTTTAGCATGTTAATTCATTTAAGATTTTAAATTTTGGAGTATGATAGTGGACAAATATTCCGGTACCATACGGAGTGAATAAAACATCAGCAGAAGTCTTTAAATTTAATCAATGAATCCATAACACACAAGCCCATAGGGATCCAAATATCCAGCAAATAACCCCCAACATAGTTTGGAAACAACAAGCAAAGGAGGAAACTTGACAAACCAGGAAAAAAGTACAATCAATGATCATATTGTATGCATAATTAACCAAAGTGACAAAAATATGCAAGTGTGATGTGATATCGCCCCGCCGTGCAACCTTGATTCACACATACTGGTACCACGAACATCAAAATTACCTAAACCTGAAAAAATTGGTGAAAATAATAGGATGATATTACAAGAATCTCAATAGGGTCACAGCATCATAAGATCTACAGAAATCTTAAACAAACATCTCCCAAACAACATCAGATCATCCCTAAACATCCAAAGGTATCACGCAATTCCATAATCAATCCAAGGTTAGTGCCAAAACTAAGGCTGAAGGGGGACAACAAACACTTCTGAACATTAGAAGTACACAGGCAGGTAAGTGATTAATCAATCTCATCAATAGAAAAGAGCATCCCCTTCCACCTGTGTTGTCCAAGGTTTCGCTGCACAAAGGGTAAAACAGTTAGCACACAAGCTAATCAGCAAGCCTATTCATCCTGCCACACAAAGACAAGGCATCCAAGCCACACAAGGACAAGGGCATCCAAACCACACAAGGATAAGGGCATTCAAACCACACAAGGATAAGGGCATCCAAACCACATAAGGATAAAAGCATCTTGCCACACAAGGGCAAGGCATCTAGCCACACAAATACTAGGCATCTAGCGTGCACATGCTGGGGACTGCCACCCATACGACTACTATACTACTAAGAACCTCTCTTCTCCCAAGAGCATCATTGCTTACCCCGAATTACCACAAAAAAAGGATCCTGACACACAAACATGTACAAGCACACACAGGCAAGCATATAGCACAATACCACAATAGGGTATTCTCAATCATGTCAGAACATAATCAACATGTTCAATACACACAAAATATGTAAATTAGGCACTCATAACCTAGTTTTAGGGTTCAATATAGCTTAGAGGATCATATCTTGATCCGCATTTCAAACATACTCACTACAACATATGTGCATACACTTATCATACATGTAGGTACCAAAATTAACAAATAAACAACAAAAATCTCAGAAGAAACTGATGAGGCATAGATCCTAACTCTCTTGTTTCTAAACAAGAAGCTATTCCTTTGTCTTTATTCAAGTGATTTGAATACCCTATTGCCTTATTAATTCCTCTCACCAATCCTATTTGAAACCAATGATCAGATGTCGTAGGTGCCTCCTCTTTGGATGTGTGATGTGATAGCCAAGAACTTAACAAGATTGAACCTGAATTACCATCCCAATTAACTATGCAAATTTCGGCACTAAGAATAGGGCACAAGACAAATTGTGATTTCATGGATACAAGGTAATAGGGTTACGTGTTTGTAACATGTACAGCCAAAATAAACATGTTAAAAAGGAAGGATTACGTGTTTGTAACATGTACAACCAAAATAAACAAGATTAGAATCTAATAGGTTAATAAATTGATCAAGATAGGCAACAAATAGAGCAAAGATAGGGCATGTTGATTTTATGTATAGAGACAATTCAAAGGATTAATTCATGGTTTTACATAATGAAAGGATGCTAAAAAATCATACAAACAAGAGGAACAACAACAGAAATTAATTAAAGGTAGAATCACAAAATTTTGAAACCTAATCCCACTTAATTATGACTTAAATTATGACAGAGGAAAACTAACATCGATACAACAAAATGGTTGGATAGAGGATGGAAAGAGCTTTCCACCAACCTATTATTTTTAAGAATCCGACAAATGATGAGATAGTTATGCTAGTTTGAAGTTCAAGTAGATTTCTGCAGCAATAAAAAGTGTAGGGTTTTTGGTTGGACGGATTTTTTTTATTTTTTGTGTAAAGTTTAAGTGTGGTCGGGTTCCTCTTTATATATGGTGGTTATGGGGTTAATTTTCCTATTTTAAGATTCAGATTAAAGTAAGATAATTATCAGAATTAAATTCTGTAATTATTCTACCTTAATTTTAGGGATTTTATTTTCTAAGATAATTATCAACCAATAAAGAACCAAATCAAAGGGAATTAAAACCAGAAATAATCACTAGACATTCCTTACCAATTTCGGCCATTACACATCCTTTTCTTCAGGGACAAAATGATCTTTTCACCTGTATTGGTTTCTAGACTTCTAGGACTTAAAATTCGAGGTCTCAAACACTGGGAAATCTATGCATGCAAAATTTCCTAACCTGTTTGCTTAGGTACTTATGCAGAAATTTCAGGAACAAAATTCTTATACAGAGGGGTAGTTGTGCAAAACTTTCGGGGTTGAAATTCTTATAAAGAGGGGAGGATGTGAGACCCCCAATTTAAGTCCTAGAACTGGAGGTGAAATAACCGTTTTGTCCCTGAAAAAATGGATGCGTGATGGCCAAAAATGGTATGAAAGGTCTGGTAATCATTTCTGGTTTTATTTCCCTTTGATTTATTTCCTTATTGATTCAATCTTACCTTAGGAGATAAAATTTTTTAAATTAAGAAAAGATAATTCAAGAATTTAATTCTGATGATTATCTTACCTTATGTGAGACCCAGTCCGTAGGGGAGGTCAGGTTACCCAATCCCACATTGGAAAGGAGCAAGGGAGGTCATGGGCTTATATGTGTTGTGTGTGTGGATCATTTGTAACAGAGTGGATCATTTGTAACAAGATGCATCTTTTGGGCTATATAGCTTGAAGCTCAACTCAACATTGTAGTTGTGATCCATCACGCGCACATACACGTCCGAGCCCGCTGGGTTGAGAGTCCGGGAGCCAAGTCGTGACAAATGGTAGCGGCTCCAATCTCGCTCCCTCTTCCAGGTGGGATTGGGCCGTGTTGTGTGTGCTCATTTGGGCCTGTGAGTTTCAGCCCAAGTCAGTTATGTTTGGGCTCCTCTCGTGAGGACACGAGGTCTATAAGGAGAGGAGATTGTGAGACCCAGCCCGTAAAGGGGGGTCAGGTTACCCAATCCCACATCGAAAAGGAGCGGGGAAGGTCTTAGGATTATATGTGTTGTGTGAGTGGATAATTTGAAACATGATGCATCTTTTGTGCCATGTGGTTAGAAGTCCAACTCAGCGTTGCAATTGTGATCCATCACGCGCACATACACATCTAGGCCCGCTAGGCCGAGAGTCTGGGGGCCGGGTCGTGACACCTTATCAAGCCTTTAAATTAGGAAAATTAATCCCATAAACATGTTACATTAAGAGGTAGTCGGCCACACCTATATCTCACACCAGAAACACACAAAATTATCAAGTGATCAAACCCTACACCATACCTATTGCTGTCAAAATTTCCTTGATATTCATCCTAGTGTAACTCTCTCATCCTTTGTCGGCTTTCTGTAAATAATAGCTTGTTGGAAAGCTCTTTCCATCCTCTATCTAATTATCTTAGTTTTATCATCAGAAGGTTAGTTCTTCTTTGTTAAAATCCTAGTTGTAATTCATAGGTTTTGGTGCCAAAATTGTGTGATTCTTCCTTCAATTGACTTCTGTTGTTGTTGCTTTTGTTCATGTGATTGTTTGGCATCCATTAATGTTGTAAAATCATAAATTCATCCTTTGAATATTCTCTATACATGAAATCGACATGCCCAACCCTTTTCCCCATTGTTGCCAATATTGATAAATTAATTAACCTATTTATTTTTTATCTTTTCCCTTTTGATTATATATGTTATTAGCACCTAATCCTTCCTTGTAATCATGAAATTGCAACCCCTATACCATATATATATGAAATCACAACTTCCCTATTGGTCTATCCTAAGTGCTGAAATTTGTATGGTTGATTGGGGTGGTAATTCAGGTTGAATCTTGATAAGTTCTTCGTGACCATATCACACATCCAAGAGAGAGGCACTTGCGGCATCTGATCACTAGTTTCTAATAGGTTTGGTGAGTGAAATTGGTAAGAAAATGGGATATTCACTTGAATATATAGTATGTTAAGTGTGGTTTTGTCTTTGCCTTATAATGACATAGGTGGTTCGGATTCCTTGAATAAAGGCAAAGGAATAGCTTCTTGTTCAGAGACAAGAGAGCTAGGATCTATGCCTCATTGGTTTCTTTAGAGATCCTTGTTGTTTGTTTGTTGATTTCGGTGCTTATACTTCTTGTTGATTGTATGCGCATATGTTGGATAATGTATCCTTGAATTTTGGATTGAGATGTGATCCTCTAGGCTATACCGAACCCTTTTGATAGGTTATGAGTGCCTAATTTGTATGTGTTGTGTGCATTGAACATGCTGATTGTGTTATAACATGATTTCGGATAGCCTATTGTGGTATTGTGCCTTGTACTTATTTGTGTGTGTTTGCACGTGTTTGTGTGTCAGAATCCTTTTCCAGTGGCCATTCAGGGTAAGCGCTAATGCTCCTTGGGAGAGGTGAGGTTTTTACTGGTATGGGAGTTTTATGGGTGGCAATCCCCAGCATGTGCACGCTGGATGCCTAGTCCTTGTATGGCTAGACACTTTGTCCTTGTGTGGCAAGATGCTCTTATCCTTGTGTTGTTTGGATGCCCTTATCCTTGTGTTGTTTGGCTGTTCTTGTCCTTGTGTAGTTTGGCTGCTCTTGTCCTTGTGTGGCTTGGATGTATTATCCTTGTGTGGTAGGATGAATAAACATGTTGATTAGTTTGTATGCTAACGTTTATCCTTTGTGCAGCGAATCCTTGGACAACACAGATGTAAGGACCCCAAATCCTAACATATTATTATTTGCTCCTATTAGGACTCTTACCGCCATGAAACCCAAATATGTCCAAAGTCCAGGACCCATTTGAATCCCACAAGGCTTATCCATCCTATTTCTGATTTTTAGCATGTTCATTCATAAAAATTGGAGCATGATATTGGACAAAGATTCTGGCATAATATGGAGTAAATAAAATATCAGCGAAAGTCTTTTCTTTTAATCATTGGAACCACAACACACAAGTCCCACAAAGAACTAAAAATTCAGCATGTAAACCTCCTAAAGTAATCCAAAAACAAATCGTCAAAGGAGGGACTTAAATAACCAGAAAATAGTCCAATCAAGATTCATATTAAATGCGTAATCAATCAAGGAGACAGGAATGCAAATGTGATGCGATCTCGCCCCTCCGTGCAGCCTTGTTCTCACACACTGGTACCACTAACAGCGAATATACCTAAGCCTAAAAAATGGTGAAAACAACAGGATGAGATTACAAGAATCTCAGTAGGGTCATAACATCATAACATTTGCAGAAATCTTAAACAAACATCTCTCAAACAACAGCTGATCATCTCTATATCACTATGGGTATCGCGCAATTAAATAATCAATCAATGGGTTAGGGCCGAAACTAAGGTTGAGGGTGGATTACAATACTTCTGAAAATCAGAAGTACACAGGCAGGTAAAACTCATCAGATTACTCTCGGTAGTTGAAAAAAAAAAGGTCATCCCCTTCCACCTATATTGTCCAAGGCTTTGCTGCACAAAAGGTAAAAGGTTAACACACAAGTTAAACAACAAGCCTATTCATCTTGCCAGCACATAGGACAAGGCATCCAGCCAGCACACAGGACTAGGAATCCTAACCAGCACATAGGATTAGGGCTTCTTGCCAGCACAAAGGACAAGCATCTAGCCAGCACAAAGGACTAGGCATCCTAACTAGCACACAGGATTAGTGCTTCTTGCCAGCATACAGGAGAAGGCATCTAGCCAGCACACAGGACAAAGTATCCTAACCAGCATACAGGATTAGGGCTTCTTGCCAACTCACAGGTCAAGGCATCTAGCCAGCACACAGGACTAGGCATCCTAACCAGTACACAGGATTACGGTTTCTTGCCAATACACAGGATTAAGGCTTCTTGCCAGCATACAGGACAAGGCATCTAGCGAGCTATTGCTGGGGATTACCACCCATACAACTCCTCCACCAGTAAGAGCCTCCCCTCTCAGAAGGAGCATCAGCATTTACCCCAAATGGTCACCAAAATAGGATCCTGACACACAAACATGTACAAGCACACAAAGGCAAGAACAAAGCACAATACCATAACAAGGCATCCTCAATCATGTCAGAACCCAATCAAGATGTTCTTTATACACAACACATGAAAATTAGGCATACATAACCTAAGTAATCAAGGGTTTGATATAGCTTAAGTAATCATATCCCAATCTGCAATTCATGTATTCACCCTATAATCAATTTGCATACAATAACAACAAAGGTATGCATCAAAAATAACCAACAAGAAACAAAGATCTCTAGAGAAACCAATGAGGCATAGATCCTACCTTTCTTGTTTCTGAACAAGAAGCTATTCCTTTGCCTTTATTTAATGGTTCCGAACCACTTATAGCATCACAAAGCAAAGACAAAACCCAATTAAGCATATATGCTCAATAACCAATTGAATATTCTATTTCCGTACCAATTCCACTCACCAAACCTATCAGAAACCAGTGGTCAGATGGCGCAGGTGCCTTCCTTTTGGATGTGTGATGTGATAGCCAAGAACTTAACAAGATTCAACCTGAATTACCACCCCAATTTAACTATGTATATTTCGACACTAAGCATAGGACACAAGACAATTTGCGATTTCATGTTAGCAAGGTGTAAGAGTTTTGATTTCATGTTAAAGAAGGATTAAATATTTATATCTTATACAATCAAAAGAAACAAGATTGGAATTCAATAGGTTAATCAATTGATCAAGATAGCAACAATAAGGCAAGGGTAGGGCATACTGATTTCATGTATAGAAAAAATTCAAAGGATGAATTCATGATTTTACAACATGAATGGATGCCAAACAATCATATGAACAAGAGAAACAACAACAAAAATCAATTGAAGGCAGGATCACACAATCTTGAAATCTAATCCTGCCGAAATATGATTTAACTTTTGAAAAAGAGAAAATAACCTCCAGAAAAAAATACCAAAATTTCTGGAAATAGGATGAAGAGATCTTTCCAACAAGCTATTATTCGCAAGAATCCGATAAAGGATGAGGGAGTTATGCCTGTTTGAAATTCAAGTAGATTTGGCAATTCTGTCGAAATTCGACTAATCTTAAGACAAAGAAAAACTAATATCCGAAAAAAAAAGAAATTTTTGAAAAGAAGATGAAGAGAGCTTTCCAACAAGCTATTATTCGCTGGAATCCGACAAAGGATGAGGGAGTTATGCCTATTTGAAGTTCAAGCAGATTTGGCAATTACGTCGAAATTCGACTAATATTAAGACAAAAAAAAAATAATCTGCAGACAAAAAACTAGAAATTATTGGAAAGAAGATGAAAAGAGCTTTCCAACAAGCTATTATTCTCTGGAATCCGACAAATGATGAGAGAGTTATGCTTGTTTGAAGTTCAAGCAGATTTCGACAAAAATAGGGAGGTATAGGGTTTTTGGTTAGACGAATTTTGTATAATTTCAGTGTGAGGTTTAAGTGTGGCTGGCTTCCTATTTATATAGGGTGGTTATTGGATTAATTTACCTGTTTTAAAGATTATATTAAATTAAGATAATTATTAGAATTAAATTCTATAATTATCCTCCCTTAATTTTAGGGATTTTATTTTCTATGGTAATTATCAACCAATAAATATTAAAATCAAAGGGAATAAAAACCAGAATTAACTACTGGACATTCCTTACCAATTTCAGCCATCAGGGGAAAAAAAATCTTTTCACCTGCACTGGCTTCTGAACTTCTGGGACTGAAAATTTAGGGTCTCACATTCTCTCCTCCTTATAAAAATTTTGTCCTCGAAATTTTCGCACAAGTACCTATGCAATAAGTAAGGAAATTTTGCACACATAGATTCCTCAGTCTCCCAAGGTTGTTCCTCAATTTGGCCATTATGCCAAACAACTCATACCATAGGCACGCTTTGCCTGCGAAGCTATCGAACTGACCGATCTAGTATGGCAACTGGATGTACGAGATAGGATAGGTCTTCAGTAACTTCGATTGGCGGTTTTTTGAGAACATAAGTAGGGTCTTGCACATACTTTCTCAACATTGAAACATGAAACACGTTGTAAATTCTTTCTATATTTGGAGGTAAGGAAAGTTGGTATGCAACGAGGCCGATCCTGTCGAGGATGTCATACGGACCAATGTAACAAAGGGCTAGTTTACCTCGCTGCTGAAAACGAAGAACACCTTTCTACGGGGTGGACATTCGTATTTCTTTTTTAAAGGTGTCCACCATTAAGAACAAAATGGTTATTTCACCAGTACTGACTTCTGGACTTTTAAAACACAAAATTGGGGTCTCACATATGAAAGAGTTGAGGGAGTTGTCCTGTTTTACACCAGAAGAGGATTGTAGACCTTTTCAACTCGCAAGGCAATTCCAAGATGGGCTGAATACTGAGCTCAAACCCATTGTGGGCAAGCCACCAGTACCAAATTTGCAAGAATTGATCATTGATGCCACCGAAGTTGAGAAGATTGTGCAAATCAAGAAATATCTTGCAGAAAATAATGGTGGTTCATTCCGACATGGTTTCAAATTCAACCGTCATATCTAAGTCTTTATAGATAGATAATTGCTTTAGAAGTTAAAATCCCTAAAAATGGGAGAAGATAATTGCAGAATTTAAATCTGATAGTTTTTTAATTTTAATAAAGCCTTTAACGTAGGAATTATAATCTCATAACCATCCTTTATAAATAGAAAGCCAGCCATAAAAAATTTTACACCAAAATACACAAATTTCGTAAACCCTAAAAACCTTACACTGCTCTACTTCTGTCGAAATCTGCTGGGATTTCAAACGAGTATAACTCTCTCATCATTGGTCAGATTCTTACGAGTAATAGCTTGTTGGAAATATCTCTTCATCCTCTTTCCAACCATCTTTGGATTTTTTCCGGGACGTTATTTTTCCTTTCTCAAAAGATAAGTTGAAATTCGGCGGGACTGCCAAATCTTCTCGAACTTCAATATAGCATAACTCTTTCATCGTTTGTCGGATTCCTGAAAATAATATCTTGTTGGAAAGCTCTCTTCATCCTCTTTCCAACTAAAGTTTTTTGGACATTCTTATTTCTTTTTTGAAAGATAAGTTGAAAATCGGCAGCGGAATTAGGTTTTCGGCGACACTGCCAAATCTTCTTAAATTTCAAAATAGCATAACTCTTTCATCGTTTGTTGTATTTCTAACAATAATAGCTTGTTGGAAATCTCTTTTCATCCTCTTTCCAACCATATATGTTTTGTTGTTTGGACATTAATATTTTCTTGTCTAAGGTTAAGTTGAAAATTGGCAACGAAATTAGGTTTTTAGATTTTTACAGTTTTTGTCTTCGGTTGATTTTTATTGTCGTTTCACATGTTCTTATGATTTCTTAGCATCTATTCATGATGTATGATCATAAATTTCTTTCTTTTAAATTGCTCTATACTTGAAGTCGAAATTTTCCTATGTCCTACTATTAGAGACGAAATTTGCATAGTTAAATTGGAATGATAATTCAGGTGGAATCTTGTTAAGTTCCTGGCTATCACATCACACATCCAAGGGGGAGACACCTGCAGCATCTGATCACTGGTTTCTGATAGGTTTGCTGAGTGGAATTGGTAAGTAAATAAGGTATTCAATTGATTATTGAATATGAATAGGCTATATCAAACCTCTGAGTTAGGTATTGAATGCCTGAGTTGCATATGTTATGTGAATTGAATATGTTGATTGTGTTATGACATGATTGAGGATACCCTACTGTGTTATTATGCTTTATACTTGCCTGTGTGTGGTTATACGTGTTTGTGTGTCAGGATCCTTTTCCTTTGGCCATTCGAGGTAAACGCTGATGCTCCTAGGGAGAGGAGAGGTTCTTACTGGTATGTGAGTTGTATGGGTGGCAAAGCCCAGCATGCGCACGCTGGATGTCTGGTCCTTGTATGGCCGGAACCCTGTCTTTGTGTGGCAGGAAGCCCTTATCCTTATGTGGTTTGAGATGCCCTAGTCTGTGTGTGGCTTGGGAAGACTTGTCCTTGTGTGGAAAGATAACTTCTCCTTGTGTGGCAAGACGACTTGTCCTTGTGTGGCAAGATGAATAGGCTTGATAATTAGCTTGTGTGTTAATCAATTACCTTTCGTGAAGTAAGCCTTGGACAACATAGGTGAAAACGGGTGACTTTTCTTCTTCATTGCCGAGAGCAATCTGATGAGTTCTACGTGCCTGTGTACTTCTGATTTTTCGAAAGTGATTGTAGTCCTCCCTCAGCCACAGATTCGGCCATAACCCTTTTTGATTGGTTCTTGAATTACGTGATCCCCTTTAGTTGTTTAGGAATGATCTAATATGAATTGGGAGATTTGTGTTTAGGGTTTCTGCAGATCTTATTATGTTATGACCCTACTGAGATTCTTGTAATCTTATACCATTGTTTTACTATTTTTTAGGTTTAGGTACATCCACTATCCGTGGTACCAGTGTGTGAGATCAAGGCTGCACGATGGGGCGATATAGTATCACATTTGCATACTTGTTCCTTGTTTACTTGTGCATATAATATGAATGATTGGGCTACTTTCTGGTTTATTTTAAGAACCCTCCTTTGCTTGCTATTTCCCAAATATGTTGGAGGATTTCTTGATGGTTATTTCGATCCCTATGAGACTTATGTGTTATGAACCCAATAATTTAATCTAAAGACTTTCGCTGATGTATTATTCAGTCCGTATTTTACCAGAATATTTGTCCAATATCATGCTCCAATTGATGTTAAACATTAAAATAAACATGCTAAAGTCGGAAGTTAATGGTAAGCTTGGTGAGATTTAGATAGGTCCTAGGTGTCATATAAGCTTATTTGGGTTTCACGGCGGTGATGACTTTAATCAGAACAAATAGTAATAGTTAGGAATTGGGGTCGTCATAGGTTTGGTAACGGAGCATGGTTTAGGGAATATAATTTGTTATATGCTAACTTGTTTATTGATTTTGGTATTTGTAGGTAAGGACATGCGCACACACTCACTCACTTAAGGGCTAATACCGAAAGTGAACTAATGCTAAAATGGGATTGATTTGTAAGATTTAAATGATGAGAATGATAATCTGATGTGATGTTTGTTCATGTATGTTCTTATGCCTGATGTATATTTCCAAATATGGATGTTGTATGAATCCATGCTTGCTTGATGTTTGGTGATGATTTCCGAGAGTATATATAAGTGTTGATGTAATTGCTGAGAATACCTTTGCATGTGTGCATGTGATTTCTGAAAATTTGTATGTTGCTTTCCAGTATATGCATATCGTCCAGTGAACGTCTCTCCACCAGGTACCATTTCTTTTCCTAGTATCTTATTTGGTTGTGTGGTGAGTAACAATCTATGCTTGTATAGTTTGGCAAGGCCGAGTGTACAAAGGAATCGACAGGGTAGGTATGGGATTCGGGCTGAACAACAACCTGTTGAGCAAGAGGAGCCGAATTCACAAATTGAGCAAGAAGGGCAAGTTGAGCCCGAAAACCAACCTGAGGCACCGGCCGCACACGTTATTGATTCTATCATGGAACAAATCTTAAATGTATAACAAAGAATTGCTGCAAATCAGCAACGAATGGAGGCGCAATTTCAGAATGCTCCTGCACCTGCACCAGTGGAAGAACCTATTCCTCCACTAGAACCTGTACAGCCGGCACATCATAAGGAGGCTGAGAGACTTCCCGTCGTGATTACAAATTGCTGAAGGAAGGTCAACAACTTGGATGTAAAAATTTTGGTGGTTCAGCTAGAGCCGCAGCCGCTCGTGAGTGGATAGACACCTTATAGAAAATATCTTTGTTCTTGTGTTTCTCGGATGATGATAAGGTTGCCATTGCTACATTCCTACTTGAGGGAGAAGCCCTCGCATGGTGGACATCTGCTAGCTTGCGATTCGGCGATCGTTTGCCAACTTTGGAAAAATTTCGATATGAATTCGATGAAAGATTTTATACGAGGTTCCATAAAATCGAGCAGCGACAAGCTTTTTACAAACTTGAACAAGGCAACCATTAGGTTCTGGAATATGAGAAAGTGTTAAGGGAGTTGTCCCGATTTGCACCAGAAGAAGATCGTACACCGTTGCAGCTTACAAGATGATTTCAGGATGGGTTTAATACCGAACTCAAAACCATCGTAGGTACGACACCGGTGCAGAATTTGCAAGAACTAATCATTGCCGCAACGGAAGCTGAAAGGATCGTGCAAACCAATAAGCCATCCGCAGCCACTAGTGGTGGATCCTATAGGTGAGATTTGAAGTTCAATCGACGAACGGGGCCCTATCCTTTAAGGTCTTATCCTCTGAAAATTAATGGCAATGGAAATAGCAAAAGGAAGAACTTTTCTGGTACAAATTCCAATGGATCTTCGTGGAATTCTCAGCAATGTCGATGATACAATTGTGGCGAGATGGGATATATTCAGAGGGAATGCCCGAAATCAAGGAAAATCACAGGTGTACCAAAACAGGCCGAGGTGGGAATGCCAACCCTGCCAAACCACCAACACGCGCATCAGGAGAACCATCCAACGGATCCACAAGAAAGGCACAACCAAGAGCAACAAGGCTCTTCACCCTAACTGATGCCGAGGCTAATCCTAATGTGGTGACAAGTACCGTCGCTTTGTGAAAATTTTTCATCGCTTCCTGGACCATTGACAAAACTGACATGCAAGGGTGAACCCTTCTTATGGAACGAGAAATGCTAGCAAAGTTTCGAAGAGCTAAAGAATCGGTTAGTTTCCGCTTCTATCCTTACCCTACCTATTTTTGGAAAGGAGTATGTGGTTTACAGCAACGCATCAAAATCTGGACTTGGATGCATATTGATGCAAATAGGAAAGTCATTGCCTACGCTTCCCGGCAATTGTGACCGCATGAGAGCA
>JAEPBF010000357.1:0-20439 GCA_019739055.1 Passiflora organensis
GAGGGTTACAGGTTTTTTGCCGAACAGAGAATTAGTTCTTGATGCCTTCTTTGCCAGAACGTTTGTGTGGTATTTATAGTGAGGTATTTGATGTCGGCTTTCCTTGTTGGACATGGAAAAAGATATAAATTTTTTATTTGATTTTCCTTTTTTAAGTTTTGGAAAAATCAAGATTCTCACGTGACGTGACACCTTTTCATGTATCTTACAAAATCGTAATAGTTTTTTTTTTGAAGAATTCATCGCTAACATATATAAGTTTTGGAAAAATGAAGATTCACACGAGTACACCTTTTCATGTATCTAACAAAATCATAACAGTTTTTATGAATATTTATCGCTATATAATATAGTTTACTTGATATGGATTTTAAAATTTTTGGGTTCAAAAGTTTATTTGTTTATGTTAAAAAATTAAGTTTGAGAAATATCTTAATAAAAAAAATAACTTTTTATGTAGTTGAATTGACCTACCTTGCACCGCAAGCTAACTAATTCTAGTTAGTCTTTTTTTTTTCTTCTTTATTTTTTTGGATTTAATTCATTGAACTAACCAATTTAGTTCGTTTTAGTAACATTATTAAAAAATATTTATTATGTTTATATAGATAAAAAAATAAACAAAGCGAGATAGAGTTGTTTTTTTTTATGAAAATAATCTCTTTTTTTTTCGTTTTAAAATTTATAAGTATGCAAACGTTAATTGGTCACAAATCTTAAAATTAGTTGTTGAGATGAATACAATCACAATCAATAGTCACATGTTTGAAATTTTTTTTTCTTCCTATCTTTGATCATTTTGATCCTCTAACTCCTTTAATTCTTTTATCTTTAGAAAAATTCCTCAAATTGTCCCGGGTTGATTCGTGGGTAGAAATGCATTGACTAGCGGGTATAGACGCATGATTTTATGTGTTATTCTGCGATCTAGTGTATGTTATTAAGAATTTTGAAATGGTTGTGTATAGATAGATATCTATAGTGGCTGGTGTCATACCACGTATCTTACTTCAGGAGTAAACATCTTCGTCATGAGACTTTAAGAATAATAATTACTGTGCAATTCTCAAAATCTCATTTTGTAAATAAAAATCTTAGTTAAATCTTAGAAGCAATATCCAAAAGATTATATATAGAAAGTAAATCTCAAAATCAACTCAAATTCAATATTCAAACACAAGTAGTGGTGAATCACAAACATCGTGCACAAAGTTTCTTTAAAAATAATAGAGCTGGAAAGCCGACTAACAAAGCGCCTATTCTACTCTTGATTAGAAAATAGTCTAGGCTCACTAATGTATATTTTTTTTCAATTTTTTATAATCTAGCCCACATTAGTATTGTTGAAGGCTAGGTCAACACACTCCTACTTAATGTTGATCAACATGTCAGTTTTTGTTACTTCTCCTCTCTCTTGGGGTGTCAAAAATTCATACAGAGGGCTTGTCAGTCTTAACCAAGTATCGTACAACAATCTATTGTCTACTCATATCTCACACAAAATAGATTATGAAAATCCAATCAAAACATCATATTATAATCAAAATCTTAAAAGAAAAATATTTGTAAAAGAAGAACAACCCCAAATTCTAGAAAAACTGATGAAAACTGCCTCAACAAAATAAAAACAATCCCAAATTCTTGGATACCTAGGAGATCCAGCTAGATTAGTTGATGCTATGTCCTTCCATTACTGTCTTCTAAGAGCAATTCCATCAGCTTTTCATCGTTTTAGTCCCTTGATTTTCAGGTTAAACTATGACTCATGGATTACAAACTTCAAAAGATCCTTACAAACATTAGAACTAGGGTGCAAAGAGCTTCAGAACCGACGGTTAGTAGCCAAACTTTAAGAGGCAGTCCTCAAAGCTGGTAATCGGATAACGTAAGAACCTCAAGAGGAAATGCATAGGCATTTAAACTAAGTTCTCTAAGCAAGCTATCTGTCGTGAGAAGTACAGATGAGACATTGGTTCACTTTGTTGTTGAGGAAGTAGTTTGAACTGAGGGTGAACGTTATGTTCTGAGCTGAAACCAAAGTTTCAGTAGAAGCAATAGCAAAAGTTTCTGAGAATTCAGAATAAAAACAGAAGAGCCGATGGAATGTTGATGAAACATTGATTGTACCACTTTTGACAAGTAACATATGTCGCACTTTAATGCTTAATTATCTTTTTTATCTCATTATTTATTCTAAGCTCTTGGATGTAAGATATTTGTAGATTTTGTTGCTAGAGATACATGATCGAGGGAATATCTGTTACAATATGCCGTTAGTATTTGATTATACAGTCAGAAATTTCAATAATTTATATTATTATTTCTTGATTAGTGAAGATTTTATTATATTATTTAATTAATAGATTAGGATATTATCTATATTTTTCCTTTAAATATCAATAATAATTTGAGGGACTCTGACTCCCAAAATATAATTCTCTTTCACATATTTTTACAGTCTTTTCTTATAACTCATATCCTCCTTATAAAACCAACAAGATCAAGCCTCTGGATTTCTAAGACAGACATTTGAGCGCACATAAAAGATATGCCTTTTATATTCTCACAATGTTTTCTCACACTGACTTTATGGTGTCATCACTATCAGGTATTTCCTTTTAAGCAAAAAAATTTTAGTGTTGGGATCCTGCGAGATCTAGTTTAAGGTTTGAAGCACTTTCCGTAGTTTTACTTCATGTTTACTGAATTATGTTGGGCTAGAAATCCTTTGTTTATGTTCTGACTTATTGTTAGTCCTAAGCGCCCACCATCGCCCATCATGCTGACAGTTACCCGGTTTCTTGTGATTGAAGGTGTTGGTGCATCAATTCTGGCAGAAGATTTTGCAATTCACTCTTTAAAAAATCATTATATCATGTCGAGCACATGCTTCGGGTCTCTAAAAATCCTTCTCTGCGAGAAGGACTCCCATCTGCGATGGCAAATCAATGGTGATTTGTCACGCATGAACCACCTATGTCAAACATACACAATGAGGAAAATGAACAGCAAAATTGTGATAAAATAATAGGAAAAAAGGCTCCCTAAAGACCCCTTTGACTCCTCAGAGGTATACACATACACACGGATACAACTGAGGTTCTTATATGGGAAAACCTATCACTAAACCAAATCTACGAATGAATAGCGGTATTTGCATGCACACGATGAACAAACAGAAGAAGATGAAGGCCGACCCTCTAAACAGGAAAGAAATGAAGCAGAGCTATCCAAAGGGAAATAGATGAGCGGCTGATGGCTATCTAATAGGTTAAATATAGCGTAGGTCCCAAAACCCTAGGGAAGACAAGTTAACCCAAACTCGTGGGTATCTGCCCAACCCATACCCAGTTAACATGAGTTTTAGCTGAGTTGAGTGGGTTTGGGTTGAGTTTGGATTGGGTTGAGTTTGGATTGGGTTAGGTTTAGGAAAAAATCTGAAATATTATTCTGGGAATGGGTAGGGTATGAGTTTGATCTTAATTCACCCGACCCAACTGATTATATATAATATATAATTTTTAACAAAAAAAAAAATCTTATGGTGTTTAGAAATAAAGAAAAAGGAAAAATTAAAAAGATCTGAGGATTGCTAAGTGACTTGGTGATAAACTATAAATGTAATGATGATATTAACGTCAAACACGAATATTATTTGTTTTAATTATGATGATAGTGACTTTGATTTGTTTATAGTAACGAAGAAGAGAGCTAAAATAATATCCAAGAGTGGGCTAAATATTTAATTAGAAGATGATGAGTTACCCAGAATAAATAATTTTATAATATAAATAACGAATAATAAAAATTTAATAATTATATTTTTAAATAAATATAAAATAAATTAATAATAGATAACCGAGACTAATCTATGGGTAACTCAAAAACTCAATCCATTGGGTTATGGATTGAGTGTAGGTTTAATTTTAAAATATTAATTTAAAGATGAGTAATTCATTCTTACAAAACCCTAGTTACCTGATATAAAATCAACACCTTACCCACCAATATCCATCCCGAAAAATCCTGAACACTGCAAGCATGTAGGATTTTGAATCTCCTCTTAGTAGGACCTAGTAGTGCCCCATAACATGAAAAATCCAACTCCATTAACCACAAAATATAACCACAACTTCGTGCAAAACAAAAGAAAATTTTCTGATCAAGATGCTATTCATACACAGTCATTGTCATTAGTCATGCTGGCAGAGAGTAGCTGAAGTGTTTTTAAAGGAAAATAGAACGATAACTAAGCAAAAAGAAAGACAAGTTTATTCCTTTGACTTTCTAGGGTAGTCAGGAAACCTCGTTCGAGAAAAAGATGGAAAGAGATGAGAAAAGAAGAGAATATTCAGGAAGGAGACAATACAATCATCATGCTTAACCGTATTCTGTGCCACAATAGTACTATATATGTATCATCTTGCAGTATACTCAGTCATCCCCTCAGCGTGCATAACAGTCATAGCAAAATCATTATATCTGTTAGGAATTGCTCGTTATTTGTTACTCCTTCGTGGCATGTCTGGTTGTGGGGTTGTGATGTTTATGTTTCCTGCCAACGTGTCTTGGTGAGTAGACACAATAATACCTTCCTCTCACGAATGAACTTGTTCGCAAGGGTTGAACAATCAAAACTTCTGCATAGTTGTTCCCTATCCTCCCATGTTGCCTCTGTATCTTGCATTCCATCCCAATGCACTAACCACTTCTCAATAGCCTTTTCTCCTTTTATAATGGTGCGTTTCTACAACACTGTTGTTGGTTGCAATATTAACGTGGAAGTTGTGTCCACCAAATGCAGGGAGTAATTTGCTGAGAAGGAATTCCCACATATTTCCTCTCTTTTTTTTAAGAAAGTTCATTTATATTGAGATATAACAGGAATACAATTAGAATGGGAACAAAGATCTTTGCATCACCATTTCCAGAGAGAATATCTTAAGATGCTACGCAAAGATTTATAGTATTTTAGATTTTCTATCTCCTATTTCTGTTGCTGTAATAGTTCAGCAAAATCGCCAATAGGACTTAATCTCCACCAATCCTGACTCGCATCTTTCAGGTTAGCTATTGCCCAACTAATTCCATATCGATGCCTTGCCAAATAAATATCCATAGCATCCTTGGTTCCTTGTCTGAACACACAATCATTTCTTCCAAGCCACAAACTCCATATATTTGATAACAACATTACGTACCAACATGGAAAACAGGATGAATTTTGGCCACTTCTAGTAAATCAAGTTTATATGCCACTTCTCCTATCTTCTTTACAATCTTGAAAGGGCTAAAATAGCGAGGGACAAGTTTGCTTTGTCTTCGCAAACGTGTTGAGTTTTTCCTATATAGTTGCAAACGAACATACACCCATTCGTCAAACTCTCGACGTTTACTATTAGCTTGTGTCTTTATCCATTCCTATGCTCTTGCTAAATTCTGTTTAAAATTCCTAAAATTTCTGTCCCTCTCGACAAGTTGTGCATCAAAAATTGAATTGTCAGAAGAGGAACGAATGTATCTCACCACTGTTGGCGGAGGTCTACCATATAGAACTTCAAAAGGTGTCACTTTTGTAGAGGTTTGGTATGAGGTGTTATACCGAAATTCTTCCCAAGGAAGAACGGTATCCCAAGATGAAGGGGTATCTCTCACGAAGCAGTGTAAATACATCTCGAATACTTTATTTAAAACTTCTGTTTGGCCATCTGATTGCGGGTGATAAGCAGTGCTTGGACTATCGATTGATTTCCTTCCAAAAAGGAGTTAAGAATCGAGGATCTCGATCAGTGACAGTTGAAGCAGGCACCCTGTGTAATCCTGACACAAAAATTTCAGCGACAGACTTGCTAGTAACAGGGCTAGCCATGGCTAAAAAATGTCCGTATTTTGACAGTCGATCTACCATTACTAAAATCATTGATTTTCCTTTTGAAAGTGGCAGTCCAGTGATAAAATCCATTGAGATATTGTCAAATACTAACTGCTAAATTGGCAAGGATTGAAGTAAGTCTTCCAGCTTTATGAAAGATTCTTTCATTTGCTGACAAATTTGGCACTTAGATATAAAATCTTGCACATCCCTACGTATTGAAGGCTAATAGACATTTGAAGATAACCTATGAATGGTTCGAACAACTCCTGCATGGCTACCCATTAATAATGCATAGAACTCTAATAATAATTTCTCTCATAAGTGCATATCTTCAGGTATCACCAAGAAATCTTAAAAAAAAATACAATCCCTCCTTAAAAGAATACTGGCATATCCATGGGATTCTGCAAGATTTTCTGTTGAATATTCCGTAAATTTTGACTTGATGAAATAGCCTTGCGCAACAATGAGATAAAGCCATAATCTATTGTAGATAATGGAAATAAAGTAGCGAGTGAAATCTAGGATAAGGCATTTGCAGCTGTATTCAACTTTCTTGTACGATAAATAATCTGAAAATCATACCTACCAGTTTGCACAACCATCGTTGATGTTCATGAGTTTGTATAGTTTGCTCAGTCAGATTTTTCAGTGACTTCTGATCCGTGATTATGGTAAATTTTTGCCCAAGTAAATACTGCCTCCACTTTCCTACTTCTAGGGTAATTGCATACATTTCATGATGGTAGGTTGATGCCTGTTGCATTCTGTTACTCAGATTTTAGCTGAAGAAGGGAATAGGGTGGTTTGCTTGGGATAAGATTGCATCAATTCCCACTCATGATGCATCTGTTACAACCGTAAAAGATTGTATAAAATCTGGTAAGTGAAGAATAGGAGCCTTACGTAGCAGTAACTTCAACTGTTGGAAGGATGTTCAGGTTAAACTATCCCAACAAAAATTATCTTTCCGTAATAGATTTGATAATGCATCGACCCATAATTTTTTATAAATCTCTGATAATATCTAGCAAGCCCCAAAAAAATTCTAATTTCTCGCACTATCTGTGGTACTGACCAATCCCGAATTACACTTATCTTATCTGAATCAACTTCTATACTTGCCACAGATATCACATGTTCCAAATAGCCAATTGTTTCTTGCCCGAAATAACATTTGGAATATTTGGCAACCAACTGGTTAATTCGTAGAAGCTCTAAAACTTGTTGAAGATGATCAAAATGCAAAGACCAAGAAGCACTATATATCATAATATCGTCAAAGAAAACCAACACAAATTTTCTTAGAAAGTGACGAAAAAATATTATTCATGATAGACTGAAAGGTTGATGGAGCATTTGTCAAACCAATTGGCATGACAAGGAACTCATAGTGCCCATCTTGAGTTCTGAATGTAGTCTTCTCAATATCTGTAGGCTACACTCTGATTTGATGATATCCCTCCAATAAATCTAGTTTTGAAAAGTAACGAGCTCTATAAAACTCATCAAATAATTCGTCTATTGAAGGAATAGGGAATCTATCCTTCACTGTCATTGCATTCAATGCTTTATATTCAACAACAAAGTGTCAAGTGCCATCCTTCTTTTGTATCTATAACACCGACGAACAAAATAGGCTGTGAGTTGGACGTATAATACCAGGTTGTGAGTTGGACGTATAATACCAGGTTGTGAGTTGGACGTATAATACCATCGCTTAACATCTCAACCACTAACTTCTCAATCTCCATTTTTTTAAAAATGTGGATACCGATATGGCTCGACATTTATAGGAGGGGTATTGGGTAATAATGGGATGGCATGATCTTGAGAACTCTCTTGTAGTAATTCTTGCGGCTTCTGAAAGAGATTTGCATAATCATTCAGTAATTTTTCCAAGTCAGGTTGATGTGTTTCCATTGGAACTGCTTTTTGCTGCCAATCGAAAGTAACATAGAGCTGTATCTGTAGAAGATAAGTGCCTTAGAGCATGAATGGAGGCATGTTGAGCATCAATATCCTTGACCTCAGTCCATTTGACTACTTTTTCTCCTGATGTAAACTCAAATCACAAAGCTGCATAGTCTCTGACAACAGGTCCAAGAGTGGCAAGCCAAGAAACTCCTAACACAATATCCCGACCTTGCAGTGCCAATACAAACAAGCCAACTAAAAATATATGTTCCTGAATGCACAAAGAAACCTGTTTGGGGATTCCAGAACATACTAGCCTTTCCCCATTTCCAACAAATACACCAAAACTTTCTGTAGGTTCCACCACTAAGTTCAGATACTTAGCTACCCTAGCTTGTACAAAGCTCTGGGTACTTCCTTCGTCTAGTAAAATATGCACAGGAGAACCATTAACACTTCCCACAAAGTGAATGGTAGTTGGAGAAAGGTCACCTAACATAGCATAGTGCAAAATCGTCGTTGTGGGGGTCACGTCAGTGATTGATGTGCTATTTTGCACTGTTAGTGATTCATACTCTTGGGTCAACTCTGTTGGTAAGCACTCATGTAAAACCTCCTTTGAGTCATCCTCCAACAAGAGTTGTGGAAGGGCTTTGCATTTGTGATCCCATGTATATTTTTCATCATAATTGTAGCGAAGTCCGAGTTTACGGTGTTGAGCAACTTCAGCGATCGCCAGCCTTCGTATGGGAAGTTTTGTTACAGTGGAATTAACTGATGAGTTAGATGAAGAATAGATACTTTGCAACAGATTTGTTTTGGGGGTTAGAAGTAATGGTGGGCCACGACCCAGTATAGGCTTAGGTACTCCTTTATTCATGAAAATGGGCCAAAATGAGATGCCTCTTCAATGTATGTGTGCTCCGACATGAGTACTAGAGTCTTTATGTCCTCACACAGCCCAGAGATAAAACAACGAACTACAAACAATGATGGTAGTAAGATAGATATGTTCATTGTAGATTCAAACTGCGAATGGTAATCATGGACGGTTGATGTTTGTCGGAGCTTGCCTAGCAAGCCTTCTGGGGATTCCAGATCTCTCACCTGAAAACGTTTCTGTACAGCTTCAGTAAAGTGATTCCAACCCTCAAGTTGTCGATTTCTCCTCATCCTTTCGTATCATTCACCAACATCTCCATCAAAACAAAATGAAAAACTGGTGAGGCAATCCTCGTCTCTTATATTGTAAAAATCAAAGTAGTGTGTAGCATTATAGATCCAAAGATCGCCACTCGTACCATCAAATCGGGGCAACTCAAAAGAGGCAAGTTTGTGTATAACAAAAATATTGCCTAGATTATGAGATCCTGCAACTACTCCTGATCATCGTGTTGAGGTCTTAAGGTGTTGAGATGAAGAAGAAGAAACCGTAGCTGTTGGGCGAGCTAGCAAAACAGTTGTTGTTATTCGAAAAACATCTTTGAGTGCTCTGCCAAGGTAGATAGATGTCAGTGCTCTGCCAAGGATTTCTACTACGTAATGCAACTTCGGCTGGATCATCGATATCCCTTGGATCGCCTTCAGGAACAACAATAGCATTGTCCCCAGCAATTGATCTCCTCCATTGAAATCAGTATAAACGGCTGCATTGAGATCACCACCGTGAGCCTCTAGTCTTTGCAGCGCGACATCCTCGGTAGCTCCTGTGATGCTCATAAATGTATCAATTGACTCTTGATTAGGTCTCCTTGGTATTTCCACCGAGTTCATGTTGCAGAATCCTTGTGATTTTGCTGTCTCGATAAGTAACATGACCACCTTGGCTTTCAGCATCCTCGTTCAACCCCCTCCCCCCCCTTTTCTTTTTTTTTAAATGTTAATACTTTTTTTTTTCAAACACATCAAAACTGCATCATGATCTCCAAGCTTGTACACACAGGCCGTTCCACCTCCATGAATTTATGTGTAGTGTGACGACATTACTCCAAACAAACAATCACCTAAAATCCTCATATTGGTTTTCGGGCTCAGCTTGCCCTTCCTGCTCAATTAGTGCATTTGGTTCCTCTTGAATAACAAGTAGCTGCTCGGTCTGAATCTCAGACCTACCCCGTTGGTCCCTTTGTTGCCTCGAGCGTGCCATACTACTCGATTACACCTTTACTACTCAATATATACTAAATACAATACTAGTAAAAGAGTGGTACCTAGTGGAGAGGCATGCACCGGACGATATGCATATGCTGGAAAACAATATATAAATTTTTGGAAATCACATACACACATGCTATGCACACTTGGCAATGACATTAACACTCATAGAAATCATTAACAAACATCACGCAAGCATAGACTCACACATCATCAATCATATGCATATACATTCGGTAATGACAAGAAAGACATATAAAGGCATATGAACAATCAGCATACTAGTTTATGATTCCTATCATTCAACCTTACAACTTAATCCCGTTTTAGCCTTAGTTCCCTTTCAGTATTAGCCCCTAGGGGAGTGAGTTCTTACCTGAAATCACCACCTGAAATCACCAAAATCAACAAGTAAGTGAGCATATAACAAATTATATTCCCTAAACCATGCTCCGCTACCAAACTTGTAACGACCCCAATTCCTAACTATTCTTAATTGCTCTGATTAAGGTCATTACCGCCGTGAAACCCAAATAAGCCTCAACGACACCTAAGACCTATTAGAATTCCACAAGGCTACTCATAAGATACCGATTTTAAACTTGTTTATTTTGTTGCTTATCAATCAATTGGAGCATGATATTGGACACATATTCTGGTAACATACGGAGTAAATAAAAACATCAGCGAAAGTCTTAAATTAATCCTTTGGGTTCATAACACATAAGTCCTATAGGGATCCAAATAACCAGCAAGAAATTCTTCACAAGTTTCGGAAATAGCAAGCAAAGAAGAATGCTTAAAATAAACCAGAAAGATGCCCAATTATTCATGTTATATGCGCAAGTAACAAGTATGCAAATGTGATGCAATATCGTCCCGTCGTGCAGCCTTGATCTCACACACTGGTAACACGAACAGTGAATGTACCTAAGCCTGAAAAATGGTAAAAACAATGGTTTGAGATTACAAGACTCTCAGTAGGGTCACAACATCATAAGATCTACAGAATCCCTAAACACAAATCATTCAAAGACCGAATCAATGGCTAAGGGAGGACCACACTTTCGAAATTTCAGAAGTACACAGGCAGATGAAATACAACAAAATCGTTCTCAATGTAGAAGAAAGGCCATCCCCTTCCACCTGTGTTGTCCAAGACTTACTGCACAAAGGGTAGATGGTTAACACGCAAGCTAATCAGTAAGCCTTTCACCTTATTCTCGCAAGGACAAGTCGACTAGCCCCACATGGACAAGTCTTCCCTAGTTGCAACTAGGGCATCCCAAATCTCGCAAGATAAGGGCTTCTTGTCTCGCAAGACAGGGATCCGGCCTCGCAAGGACAGATATCCAGCGCTAGCTTGCTGGTTCAACACCCATACACCTCCCATAAATCGGTAAGTACCTCTCCTCTCACTAGGAGCATCAGTGCTTACCCTGCCTGGCCACCGGAAACAGGATCCTGACACACAAACACGTACAAGCACACACAGGCAAGTACAAAGCATAATACCACAACAGGGTATCCTCAATCATGTCAGAAAACAATCAACACATCCAATTCATATAACAATAGCATCCCAGGCACTCAATTCCTAACTCAGGGGTTCGATATAGCCTAGGAGATTCATATCTCATTCCGGATTTCATATTCACACCCTACAATCCAATCACAAACAAATACAACAAGGGCAGGTAACAAAAACATCAGATAAGAGCAGGGGTTTCTGGAGAAACCGATGAGGCATAGATCCTACCTCTCTTGTCTCTGAACAATAAGCTAATCCTTTTCCTTTATTAAGTAAATCCGAACCACCTATAATATCACCAGGCAAAGACAAGAACAAACTAAGCATGCATATTCAATAATCAATTGAATACCTTATTTCCTTACCAATACCACTCACCAAACCTATCAGAAAACCAGTGATCAGAAGTCGCAGGTGTCTCCCCCTTGGATGTGTGATGTGATAGCCAGGAACTTATCAAGATTCAACCTGAATTTACCATTCCAATCAACTATGCAAAACCTATTGCTAAAAGTAGGGCATAAGACGATTTCGTCTCAACTTACAACGAAATATTTACATAAAAGCTGCCATTTATATATGGTTGGAAAGAGAATGAAAATATCTTTCCAACGACATATTATTTGCAAGATTACAACAAACGAGTAGAAAGTTATTCTATTTTTAAGTTCAAGAAGATTTGGCGGAAACCTAATTCCGCCGCCGATTTTCAAAGTGACTTTAGACAAAGAAATACTAACCTCCTGACAAAAAACCAAAAGATGGTTGGAAATAGGATGAAGAGATATTTCCAACAAGCTATTACTCGTAGAGATCCAACGAACAATGAGTGAGTTATGCTAGTTTGAAGTTTCTGCAAATTATGGTGGCTATAGGGAGGTATAGGGTTTTAAGCCTATACGAAATTTGTAGGTTTTCTATGAATAATTCTTTGTGAGGTTGGCTTCCTATTTATAATGAGTGGGTATAGAATTATAATTACCACTTTAATCACTTTATCTAAAAAGGATAATCTACCAGATAATTAGATAACTAAACTCTAAACTATTTAATTATCTTACCCTATTTTTAGGGACTTTAATCTATAAGGAAACTATCTAGCCTTAAGGATGATTCCTAAGGCAATTACTCATCTACAAGAACCTAGATCTAAAGGAATTTGAAACAAATTAATTACTAAACAATCTTACCAATTTCGGCCATCACACATCCTTTTCTTTAGGGGCAAAATCGTTTTTTCACCTGCACTGGCTTCTGGACTTCTAGGATTCAAAATTCAGGATCTTACAATTAACATAGGTTTCTACGTCAAGGGGGAATTTGGGTGTCGTGAATCTTTAATGGCATGAGGGTCCGGGGATATTTGGTGTTTCTGGGAGGGTATGGAAGGAGGACGAGTCTGAGGGGAGGTGTTTGGGTTAGGGTCATGAAAGGTAGTCGGGTAATTTTGGGGGTGGGGAGGAGACTGGGACGATAGGGCAAGAGAGGACCTTGTTGCAGCCATTAGGTGGGTTTAGAAAGTAGCATATCTAATAACGCATCAGACCGAATATGAGCCCTAAAGACTCGTCTTCTCCAAACACAAAAACAAAAAAAAAACACCGAACGGATGGTAGTATTGATGACAAATAATCCTGGAGATGGGGATGGTGATGTGTTTTTGGAAGGTTTATGCTATTTCTTTATTTCCAGAAAAAAATTAATAAAAATGAGAAAAGGAAAAAATATATGTTTTGTTTGTGACTGTGAATAAAGGAATGGGGAAGGAACAGACACGGGGAAGGAGAAAGAGATAGCGATAGAGGGAGAACGGCAAGTCTGTTACGAGAAGGAGAAGGTATTGAGTGAAAAAACAAAATGGAAGATGCCAACGGCTTAAGCTGGCATCTACGTCCCGTGCTCTCCACACTTCACGGGTAATTAATACATCATTAATATAATTTTATTTTCGTCATTAGTATTTTTTTTTAAATTATATTATATTATATTATGATTTTTTCTTTGGTAACATTATATTATGATTTTATGTTTAGCTTAACACATCTCCGTGCTTGACGAATTAAATGACTTTATTCTCAACTTCCGAGATTGCGGTGTTGCAGTACCCTGAAAATCCCACATTTTTCCTTAACTCTAACAGTTCTTGTCCTTCGGCTTGGTCAACTTCCGAGATTGACATAAAAAAGGATATGTTCTCAATAACTGCATGGACTTTCAGTGCTACAGGCTCTTCTTTGTGCGTAAGGATACACAAGAAATCCACATCAAGAGACTCCCAATTCAATGTTTTTTGATGTACCTTTACCAACAACCAGAAAGGTTGAACCAATTGCCTGAATCCCTCTTCATACCAGGCATGGAGAGGGATGCCTGTAACCTTAACCCAATAGAGTCTTCTTCTGCAAACATCGTCGGGCTTCCATGGGTGAAACTCTATAAAGTTCGAGTTCCACCAGTGAATTGTCTCCGACAGATCTCTAGCCATAACTTCTGGTGTAGAAAAGGATAGGAGATATAATTCTACTCCCATATTCTTGACTCGAATCTGAGGAGGGCAAGACTTCTTCTTAAGACTTCCACTTTTGGCAGTACCTACCACACTGCTAGATAACCAGGTCATGTTGAATTTCGTTAGATAAGGAGGGGCCAGTTATGAATTTCGGATCAGTGGTGGATAACAGTTGGCGTTGGGCTTTCATGTGGAGGAGGAGGCTATTTTCATGGGAAGCCATTGAGCTTGACAGTCTCCTGCTAATTTTGAGAGAATTTGTGCCGAATCATGCGGATGACGATTTGTTATTATGGGGAGATCAGCCGCAGGCGTTTTCTGTGCGTACTTGCTACCAGTCGCTGGAGGAAAGTTCGGCCAATCAAAGGGAGAAGGTGATTCCCAATGTTTGGCGTAAGCAGGGGGCTCCAAAGTGGCAAGTTTTTATGTGGCTGGCGTGTAGGGAGAGGATCATTGCCAAAGGGCAGCTAATCAGATTTGGAATCCTGCCCAAATCTGAGGGAGGTTGTGAGGCATGCGGATTGGCGAAAGTTAACTCCAACCATATATTGCTTGAGTGTAGAGTGGCTTGGAGCTATTGCTCGCTCCTTTTTAGGAAATGGGGATTAAGCTGGGTGCAGCCAAGGGCTATAACAGATCTGTTCAGTCAATGGGATGGATTCCCAATTCCACACTGGTGGCAAGGGCTATGGTATGTTTTACTATTTGCTTTGACGTGGAGTATCTGGTTGGGAAGAAATGACAAAATTTTCAAAGGAAGAGATAGCAATTCGGAAGAGCTATTTTACAACGGCTTACACCATGGTTTTTATTGGGCCAAAACAAATCTGAAGGAAGTAAGTATAAACAATTTGGATTTGTTAGCTTCGGGTGATCTCACTGCATTGCTGTTCATATAGATTGTATACTATTGTGAAAATCCCAGATACTGTAACTAGATACGGTATTTGGCAGTTTTCATTTTGTCTATAGAGTGGGGACAATGATTCATTGTTCTGCTCTAAATGTATTAATGATTCCAATCTTAATACATATCGAAGAATTATTCAAAAAAAAAAAATCTTCTCTCCTCAACTTCGCCGAAACTGTTTTGTCACAACTCGGCGCTATATTAACTGAATCCACCGAATCCTACCATTTATATGTATATATAGTCGGGTTTTTTGCTAGAATAAAAAATAAGTTCGTTAGATGCCATTCATCTTTACTCCTACGATTCATAATTAAATATATTCATATGAAATATTTATAATTAAATATATGTAAGCTTTTGTGTAATTTCTTTTATAATGGAGTAACTTATCATATATTGATTTAAGAAAATATCATTTGAGCTAAAGCTATTTGATATTTATTTCTTAGGATTGATTCTTTAGGAATCGTTGATAATTGACTATTGGGATGTGAATAGAATAAGATTATTTTGAATGATAAGTTCTCCGAGTATTTGGTATTTCTGGGAGGGTATGGAAGGAGGACGAGTCTGCGGGGAGGTGTTTGGGTTAGGGTCATGGAAGGTAGTCGGGTAATTTTGGGGGTGGGGAGGAGACTGGGAGGATAGGGCAAGAGAGGACCTTGTTGCAACCATTAGGAACTTGGTATCGGATGGAAGAGAGGACCGCCTACTCGGAGGGTCGCTATGAAGTTACGTTGCTGTCTTAGGCTTACGTTCAGATGGAAGAACTTGGTATTTCTGTCGCCCAGCTTGAGCCACTGAAATCTGTCCTTCTGTCGCCACAGCGATTCCACTCGTCTTTTCAAATCCCACTTCTCAGTTTGTAGAGCCAGATAAATCGAAGATGTCGAGACAGACTCCAGAGTTCTGGACGCTGATCTCTTCGTATCGAGTTGATCTAGAAGCTGCAATACCTGCTGCAATCTGGTTTCTGGATTCTCAGCCTCCGATCTATTCCAGTTCGCCAAGGATTGTGCCAGAAAATTCCACTTTTTGATCATAGCAAAATTACCTAGAAAGAGGCGGATCCCTTGTTCCCAAATCGCTGCCACAGTATTAGAGAAGTTGGGTTTGTCCCACCAGATATCCCATGACTTAAATGGTCTTCTTCCCCAAACATAACTATCAGACCGTAAAATTAAGGGGACATGATCAGAAAATTGTTTGTTCCCGGCATAAAGTTTGAGTTGGGAATTTCTGATCAACCATTCTGGACTAGCAAGGACTCTGTCCAATCTTGAGGCACCATGCGAGTTGAACTAGGTAAAAGGTTTCCCTAACAGCAGAATATCCGTTACCTCACAATTATCCATAAACTGAAGCAACGATCGTGCACCCCTTACGTTGAAATTGTGACCTGTCCGTTCTGTCTGAGTCGTTATCTCATTGAAATCTCACATCATCAGCCACGGTAGGGATGATTGATTCTTCTCTACTAAAATCTCTGTCCATAATCGTTCTCTGTCTGTACTAGCATTATAGGCATATAATCCAATGCAAATGAATCGGAATCCAGTAGAAATGATGGTCATTTCAATTCCCAGCCATCTATCAAACTGAATAGTCCGGTGGACATCCACAACGTTACTGTCCCAAAGCATGCAAAGGCCACCTGATCGTCCCACCGCATCTATAGCGAGCCATTTGATCGAAGAACCATACCAAACGGAGTTGGTGATCGCGTCACTCCAGGAAGGAATTTTAGTTTCCAGCAAAATCGTGACTGAAATTCTATTTATTTGAATAAGGTGTGCCACATCAGATCTCTTCAATCAACTCCCCAGGCCCCTTACATTCCATGAGCAGAAATTAATCATGGAAGGATGGTCGCACCTGTTTGGAACCCTTTCCTTCTGCTTCTACTGGAGCTGCGGACTCCTTCCCCTTCTGTTTTGTCTTCCTCAATTTGTTCCTTTAACTTCTTTGCCACTAATTGCGAGGATTGTCTCAGTTCTAGGCCGAGATCATGTATGACGTTCAGATTCGCTTACACCTCCTCCTCAATCACCGAGAGCTGCGTTTCAAGGATTCTAGAGGCATCTGAGCGCTGTCATTGAGTCGCCTTCGGTGAGAAGTCTGCAATTAACACGAGGGATGAAGAGATCTGGATTAAGCCCAGAACTTTCAAAGAGGTTACTGTCGGCTTCTCTGGGATCTTCTTGTAGTTCAGCAGCACCTATCTCGAATAGTTGTTGTTTACAGAAAAGATCCATATTCTTGGGACGTTGAGCTCGCATTGCCACCGCTCGATACTCAACTTCAGCAACTGGAGGAAGGGAGTGTTCCGTTGTAGTATTTTCCACGTACTCCTGGGAATTGAGAGAAGGTATGGATTTATATTTAGGGGTATCACGCAAGTGTGAGGAGATTCGGGTCTCAGAAGTCAGTGGATATGGGGCCGTTGGAGAAGGATTTCCCTGGGCTTTAGTGATTTCTGGAAAGAGCACTTGTGGGCTTAAAGAGCCCACACAGTCATACGATGTTGTAGTGAAAGCAGCCGGTAGTACATAGCCCGCCAGGTCTTGGGCTTGGTCTGCACTATTGTGGGAAGGTGGGCCCGAGGTGTGTGAAACTAGATCCTCATCAGGATGCAAGCTGAGTCTCGCTTTCCGAGGGGATGCAGAGCAGCATGGGTCATCCCCATCATGAGGTCGTCTACGTAGTTCAAAATACAGCGTGTTCCCCATGGATCTGGCGGCTTGTGCAGGAAAGTGGGTAGAGGTACAGCGCTCTGGGGAACTGACCTTTGCCCTTGGAGTTGATAGATCTTGTCCTTCAGTATGGCCAACTTCCATGATTGATATGACAAAGGAGATTTCTTCGATAACTGTGCGAATTTTGAGCGTGAGAGGCTCTTCTTTGTGTGTCAGAATCTGCAGGAAGGCCACATCTAGAGACTCCCCTTGCAGCGTGGTATGATCTACCTTTACCAAGGATCCAATAGGCTGAACCAGCTTCCTGAAGCCCTCCTCGTACCAGATATGAAGTGGGATACCTGTAACTTTAATCCAACATAA
Organism: Passiflora organensis; assembly: GCA_019739055.1. NCBI lineage: Eukaryota > Viridiplantae > Streptophyta > Magnoliopsida > Malpighiales > Passifloraceae > Passiflora > Passiflora organensis. Next base: position 17,959 of record JAEPBF010000357.1, read on the forward strand.
TCTGCTGCTACCAACATCTGTAGGTTTCCACGGATAGTAGCTTTAAAACCCATTCTAGCTAACCCATCAGCTAACTCATTAGCCTCACGAAAAAACATGCTTCACTCTAATATCAAAGGAAGACCTTCATGATTTGGTGGAACTCTCTCACAACCGCACAAATCCTTCGATCCAGGTCCTCATCTTTCAGAGCTTCTAGTACATCCATACAATCAGTCTCCACCTGAATCCTATGTATACCCAACTGCTGACACATATGCAAGCCAATCAAGATTCCCTGTAACTCTGCTTCGGTACTCGAGCATCTTTCAAGTTTTTGGCAAAACCCCAAGATCCACCTTCCATGCTCATCTCTAACTGCACCTCCTGCAATAACCATTCCTGAGTTTCTATTACTTGCACCATCATTTAATTTGAACCAACCATGTAAAAGTGGAATCCAGCGAACCCACTTATTTTCTCTCCTCAACTTTGCCGAAACTGTTTTGTCACAACTCGGCACTATATTAACTGAATCCAGCGAATCCTACCATTTATATGTATATATAGTCGGGTTTTTTGCTAGAATAAAAAATAAGTTCGTTAGATGCCATTCATCTTTACTCCTACGATTCATAATTAAATATATTCATATGAAATATTTATAATTAAATATATGTAAGATTTTGTGTAATTTCTTTATAATGGAGTAACTTATCATATATTGATTTAAGAAAATACCATTTGAGCTAAAGCTATTTTATATTTATTTCTTAGGATTGATTCTTTAGGAATCTTTGATAATTGACTATTGGGATGTGAATAGAATAAGATTATTTTGAATGATAAGTTCTCCGAGTATTTGGTGTTTCTGGGAGGGTATGGAAGGAGGACGAGTCTGCGGGGAGGTGTTTGGGTTAGGGTCATGGAAGGTAGTCAGGGTAATTTTGGGGGTGGGGGAGGAGACTGGGAGGATAGGGCAAGAGAGGACCTTGTTGCAGCCATTAGGTGGGTTCAGAAAATAGCATATCTAATAACGCATCAGACCGAATATGAGCCCTAAAGACCCGTCTTCTCCAAACACAAAAACAAAAAAGGACACCGAACGGATGGTAGTACGTATTGATGACAAATAATCCTGGAGATGGGGATGGTGATGTGTTTTTGGAAGGTTTATGCTATTTCTTTATTTCCAGAAAAAAATTAATAAAAATGAGAAAGGAAAAAATATATATTTTGTTTGTGATTGTGAATAAAGGAATGGGAAAGGAACAGACACGAGGAAGGAGAAAGAGATAGCGATAGAGGGAGAACGGCAAGTCTGTTACGAGAAGGAGAAGGTATTGAGTGAAAAACAAAATGGAAGATGCCAACGGCTTAAGCTGGCATCTACGCCCGCGCTCTCCACACTTCTCGGGTAATTAATACATCATTAATATAATTTAATTTTCGTCATTAGTATTATTTTTTTTGTTTTAATTATATTATATTATATTATGATTTTTTCTTTTGGTAACATTATATTATGATTTTATGTTTAGCTTAACACATCTCCGTGCTTGACGAATTAAATGACTTTATTCTCAATAGATTGAGAATCATTGTTGATGACGATTTTAGTACAGTAGATATTTGGGTTATAAACTCTGGAGACATCAGTGTCGGATAAGTAGAGATATTATAAAGTTAAATAATAAGACTCATTCATATTTAATTCAATTGATATTGACTAGAGAGACTTCCTCGATACCCAGGAGGGGACTACTCACTCGGTATACAGAGCAGAATGACCCAAGAAAGATAGACTGGGAAGAAAGATCTACCCGGAACAAGCAGCATCACCAACAAGAAATGCTAGTGAAAGAAGAAGCACAGGAAGCTATTACTCTCTCGCTTGAGTTGTTGGAAAGATAGTGGCTAAAAAAGGATTTGCACGATGAAAATGATGAAAATAAAATTTCTGAATGATATTAGTATACATGATGATCGTAACATGTTATATCAATTACAAATCAAGAAATTTTAAAAATTGCTACCCTTTAAATCCTAACATCCAGTTTGTCACCCTCAACAACAGGGTTTTGCTTGACCAAAATCTTGCGATCTCGTGTCTTGGAATCGAAACTGCACGAGTGCTCCATGGGGTACCGATGCTGGCCGCAGAAGACTTTCCCGCACCTGCAATTGAATCCCATCAAACCCAACTTCTTGTTGCACCCCTCGCACCTCTTCTTCACGGCTGCTTCTGGTGGCGGCGGCTCTGTAACCTCAGTAGAACCAGCCACCGCGCTCACGGTTACCTGGTTTCCGGTGATTGAAGTAGTCGGTGCATGAACTCCGGCAGATGATTTTGCGATCCACTCTTCAGAAAATCGTTGTAGCATGTCGAGCACATGTTTCGGGTTTCTGAAGAGCCGTAGAAACCACAGCCTGCGACGCACAGAGGACCAACTGATTTGTTTTCTGAAGACATATTATCGTTGATGTTTCTTAGCTTCACAA
>JAEPBF010000348.1:0-20255 GCA_019739055.1 Passiflora organensis
CCGTTGACATGGTTAAGGCTTTCGACTGATATGTCATAGATCTCGCGGTGCTTCCCCGAGGACAATCTCTAGAGAAGTGCCCGGGCTGACCACATGTATAACAGCGGTTGAGATACGGTCGCGGATACCCAAAGGGTCTGCTAAAACTGGACATCGAGTGGGCAGGTTGCGTTCCAGTCACAAAGGAAGATGTTCCTTGTGATCTAGTAGGGGCTGTAGCATATGGGGTGTATCTCTTATTTTCTGGTCTTCGATCAAACCGGCTGCCAAACCTCATGGGGCTCTTTCCCTTACCAAAGTCCCTCGACCAACTGACTTGTCCACTTTGTCCCCGTGCTATCTCCTCGGATTTCACGGCCTCCATGACTAACTTCTCAAAGTCTGTGCTATTGTTTGGCCCCATGATTGTACGGATATTCTGATTCAGCCCATGCTCAAATTGAATTGCCAATACAAACATGTCCTGTTCAATTTCCGAAACAAAATGAACAAGTGCCCGAAATTCCGTCTCATACGTCTTGTTCCCTTGTCGAAGCATATAAAATTCAGACCGCTTATTGTTCTGAAAATGAGATGAAAAATATCGCAAATCAAACTCCCTTTCTAACTCTTCCCATGTGGGCTGACCGCCATAACGGTTCCTGATGGTACCCCACCAGGTAGCTGCATCACGTTCCAGTAAGCGGGTAGCCAATATGACTCGGTCCTCAACTGAAATCCTCAGATCCTGAGCTGTCAATACTATTTTGTCTTTCCACAGCTTCGCCACTAATGCATCACTCGAGCCATAGAAACTTTGGCAGCCCAAGTGCCTTGCCTCCTTCAATAGCTTGGACACTTGTATTGGTAATCTACCGCCTTGTACATCAGTTTGCCTTACCTCTGGCTGCACTTCCGGTTCAGGCTGTACCGGTACTTGCACTTGTGGTTGCTGAGTAGCTGCAGTTTGCATCTGTTGCATTGTTTGCTGCATCTGACCCAGAGTTGTCTGTAACGCTGTCAACATCTGAATCAAAACCGGGTCTTGGGCCATAGGTGCTGCCTGTCCTATCTGTGCTGTCTGTTCTATTTGTGCCTCTTTCGTTGGTCCACGGGCATCGGACCTTTCCTCATCATCTTCTGCCTGTACTCGGCGTGGTCTCCCCACTTTCTTTTTAGGTGCCATCTAAAATCACAAAACATGCAGCCATAGGTATAAGCCTAAGAAAAACAACAACAAGACAACTAGACACACTCTATACTGGACAATGCAGGTGCCGAGAGTGTGATGCACTTGTCAAAATATCAGTTTGCACTCCATGCACACAAAATAACCATGCTCCGCTACCAACCTTGTGAGGACCCGTTCCCGGTAACTGGGAGCCTCACCGCCGTGCAGCCTCGATTGACCAAACTGGTGGACCAAGCGAAACTACACAAGGCTTATCCAAAAAAAACACAACATTTGAATATTTTTGTTTAAAACATGGCACGCATCAATTGGTACTCAGCACAAATACAAACAACGGAGTATGAGTAACAAACACATGCAGCAAAAATATCAGATCATATACAACGGGCCATACGGCCTCACACATGCCTCACACATGCAACACCTCGAGTCCACACTCACAGGTCCCTAGAGACTCAAAACAACATCATTTCTTATATATCAAAACTATCAGAGTATGCAAGCATGACTTGTATACATATGCACTAGCAATAGAAAAATACACTAGTATTTAAATATACAAGAAGATGTGAAGGATGCTGAGTCCAAAAACGTGCATGTGCATTTGTCCAGCCCTACGACCAATACCGGGATAGTAACCTCAAAGTTGAACAGCTAACTCTCACAACTTAATCCTGAAACAAAACAATAGAGAGGGGGAGTGAGATCAAGGACCTCAGTAGAAGTTACTGCATCATAAGCATAAGCGGTGGAATGGAGACAAAACCAAAGCATAGTATCAAACATTTATTCAAACCAGTACAATCCATACTCTTCAATGTAGACATCATAAGTGCACACACCAAAATGCATAAAGAAGTAAAAACAGCTTTGATACTTGGCTACTATGCCCAAAACATAACGGGGTGGACACAAACCACTTTCACGTAACCCCCGCTAAAGGGTTACCTAAAAGCCTACTGATGGTTTTCAGTTGTAGCATATATATAAACAAAACCCCACCATCAGCATTGTCCAAAATTGAATGGAGAAACACAAGCGATCACATTCAATTTTGTGCACACGTATATAACGTCGTACTATATATACGAAGCAATTGCACGACCTTTTCATTCATAGTGCACACAGCACTCAAGATACATAAATATATCCAACCATACCTCTCCACGGTAAACAATTGTCCTCTCTATAAGGACTCCATATGCTTACCTAACTGGATCCAGCATTAACCGTCAATTCCAGAACACAATGCATAAACACATAGCATAATTCATCAAGTATGAGTTATTAAATCTAAAAATTCATCAAATATTCCATGTATGCATTTAAACATTTCCATCTTATAAATAAGGTGCCAAACATCTCAAAATAATATTCGAAGTATTCAGCCACAATAGCAAAAATGTCTAAGAAGATGAAAAATCATATCGTATGGAAGGTTGCAAAACACGTATGAAATTTCGTGTACACCAAACAAATCAGCATGCTTCAGCTTTTGAACATACAGATGATACATTCAAACATGGCAAGAAAATTAGGATTCTAGATTAAACACAATTCAGGTCCTGCCTCCATTCAAACCAAAACATTTGATCATATTTTAATTCTGAAACAAAACGTTACGCGTATGCAAATGAAACATAAACTCCCACCTCTCGTTGCGTCGATGGTTCTCCAACAATATCCTTGCCTCTACTGATCGATCCGGTACCGCCTAAACAAGCACAAACCATACAGCCATACTAAGCATAACCAATCCAGGAATCAAAATGGAAAAGAATTGAAAGCAATCCTATGGACCCTCTCACGCTGCACACACATCTAAATTCCCCTTTCCAATCTAAACCGTCAAATCATATCCACTCTAAACAACCAACTCATATCCAATCTAAACAACCAAATCACAGTACTTCTGATACCCTCATTACCAGCCCAACATCACTTCCGCACATAATCAACACGCTTCCTATCAATACTGACCACAACCACTCAATTAACATGAATAACCACACCAACATGATCAAGAACAAGAAGAAAGAAACCCCTGATACTATTCATCTGAGATTCATACAAGAATCAGAGGTTGTTTCCATGCATTTTCATACATAAAAAATACTCAATCACATCACTAGCAACCTGAATAAACCAACCAATCCAAAAGAAAACCAACGATTAAGCACTTACCAACAACTCTGGAATTTTCGTCCAGAATGAAGAACACCTCAAAATCAGGCCTTAGACACCAATCTAACAGTGGAAAAGTGTAGAAAATTGATGGGAAAGTGTTTTGGGACAATCCCCCACAAGTTTTTGGGGTCAAATTGAGCAAAGTGTGGATTTTGGTAGGTTGGAAGGGTGAAGGAAGGAGAAAAACGAGTTAGGTCTGGAATGTGCTGGTCACTTCTGGAAGAGAAGTATTTAAAGGATGAAGTGTGGGCTTGAGCTGATGGGTTTCAGGCCCAAAAGTTCAACAAGGCTGGACTGGGCAATCGATGGCCCGTTTCATCACAAATGAGCCCAATGGGCTAGTGAAATGTCAACCAAATGGCCCAACAACTTCTTTGAGTATGTAAAGCTATAACATAAGGATTGAGCCTGAAAAAAAACAAAATCGGAAATAGCCCAACACACAAAATTTTGGCCCAAACGGACCGAAATCAACCTGGTTTGTTTTCCACTGACTTAACCTCGATCGTCTAACCTATCTCACTCACAATCATACTTACCCACTCTCAGTTTCACTATGGGTTACTTAAAGGTTTCCTATGGCCGTGTTCACAAACCAACAACGTAGCATCGGCGCGCTGCCGCTGGCACTAACGCTACCATTGACGCTGCCTCTGACCGGCACTACAATAGACGGGATCTCACATATTTAGTTTGACATCTAACTTATTTACAGTATTTAGTTTAAATCCAATTAGGCTATGGGGCTGAATCAATTAAATTTATACTAAATATTAAGTTAATTGAACTTAATTAAAATATTTAATCTAATTTAAAATTAGCCACTAGACTAAATTAATATAGTAGATTAAATTAAATCTAAATAATATTGAATCATGACATTCGATTAAATATTTAGATAAATATAAATCCTCATAAATGTGAGGTTTCGTACTTTAGAGGGTTGGGCTTTGAGCTCAATAACCCGATAAACCATAAATTAATGAACCCATAATATATTGGTCAGGGATTACGATAAGATATAGATCCTGTTGGAACAATTAAGTATGTATAATAGATTAGCAAAGACCAAAATCAATTATAGTCAGGGTATGATGTAAGTGTGCGGCTCGAAAGTAGACGATTTATATATCGAATTCATATTCGTTCATGTCTAATTATTTGGACTCACAGATATGTTTCTTGGTTTCTGACACCTCTAAAAGAGTCTCAAACGGTTTATATTTTGGAACTCAATATCTGGGGATAGTTTCATCTTTTCATATCCTGATACTTGTCAACCTTGTAATCTGAGTCTTTCGATGACTAAAGCCCTTGACTATATCCTCTAAGACTCGTAATGGAATAATCTACACTATAAGAAATGAATATGAATTATTAATTTTTTTTGTAAGAACAATTGTATGATAAATAGGGAATCATATATATCGAGTTATGCATATATATGATCTAAAAATAAAAAGAGGAGATAAGAGAATAATTTTGGTAATCTATGACCATGTGTCACTCATTTGACAAAATAAAAAGTTTATAAAATTTTTAGAAATTTTTGAAAAGATATTTACAATTATTAGAATTTTTCTAAGAAGTATCTTATGATATTATAATTTTTAGTAAATTATGAATATGAAAGAAATATAATTTTCCAATTTGAGTAGACTCTACTATTCATAACCACTCTTTTTAGGGTATTTTTCTGATTAGTATGTAATTTATAATGAATTATACAATAATTATACTATTTAAAGAAAATAATAATAATATTATTATTTTATATTATAAAAAATATAATAAAAACAGAAAATGTCAAAACTCAGGTCATCCCATCGTTTTGACCAAAGTTGTCAAAATGGCAAGATCTCTTGCTGTTTTGACGAGCTCGACTTAAAGCTGAGCTACGTCTTTAATGCTAAGAACAACGTCGTTTCACCGAAAGGGTGAAACGAAGCCATTTTCTCTTGGAAAGGTCACCGATTTGTCTTGTCTGGTGACCCACCAACTGAAGAAGATAAATCCTGATTTAAAATCAGGATCTAGGCATTTTGATACCCAACCCCGAAACTTCAACTCCTTTCCCTAATCATGTGTGCCTTCATTCCCTAAGTGTGTGCGTGTGTTCCTTGTATATTTTCGGACCGAAATCAGTGAGTAATTCCAAATTTTCTCTCTTCTGAAATCTAAATGCTTCTTCTTTGATTTATCATATGATAGTGGGTAGTATGATAGAGGTTATGTGGGTATATGGTTGGGGTAACTTGTGCTTTGTGTTGGTGAAAGGTTTAAGGAGGATGAAAATGTGTATTGAAGGATTAACTAATGGAGAAAAACTGTAAATCTTTTAGTTTATAGGTGCAGCGGGACGAAGAAGACGACTACGAACAACACATTGTCTGCAGGCCTTTTGTTTGACACGTCATTCAAAGGAGAAGACGAACGACGTGTCATCTACATTTGGTGTGAGTGATATGTCGTTTGATACTGGTTTGGTAGGTTCGTTCAAGCTCGGTTTTGGGTCAATTCTGGGTCAAATCAAGTTAGCATGTGTGTCACTCCCCGTACCCTACTCTACGGGTAAACACCTTTGTCACAGAACTCTAAGAATAGCAATTATGATTCTACCCTCAGAAACCCATAAGGCTAGTAAAAAAAAATATCGCAGCGGAATAAAAAAAGATGGTAGGGTAATACGAAATCTCATTCACATCCAAAAAGAAAAATAAAAAATCTAATCTCAATCATCATATACCACATATCAAAATATCATCCGTAGAATAAAAGCACCAGAGAATATGTATAAAACCAAAATCGTAATCAACAAATTGGGCTCTCGGGCCCAAATACCTTAGAAACTTTCAGGGTCTCATATCATATATACATTCACTTAGTGGTGCATATTATTTTGTATGCCAAGTAGACAATTTTTCACAAGCTATTTGGATCTATATTTTGAATGACATAAGCTTGGCACATTATATTTTTATCAATTTTCATAATATGGAGAAAACTCAATTCAACAAAAGTATCATGTGAGTCAGGAGAGATAATAACACAAAAGTCACATCTCTAAGAGGTTATTTTGATAACAATGGGATCCTACATGAAACTTCATGTGTCAGAACTCCACAAAAAGATGGTTGAATGTGCACGTGAGAGATTACAAATACAATGCTCAGTTGAATTTTTAACCATATTGCCTAAAACGAATAATTTGTTACAAATGATCCCATCACACTATACATATAAGTCTAAGACCTCTCCCACTCTTTTTTAATGTGGGATTGGGTCTGATACAAACTTAATCCCTCCCTCCCTCCCCCTAGTATATACAGGTTGGATTTTATAACCTCCCCTCCTTATAGATCTGGTTTCTTCACGAGGGGAGTCTGAACTCTATCGATAGGCCCAAACTTATGGAACCCAAACAGAAACTCACACAGAAGCCCAAGCCCACATGGAAGAAGGAGCGAGATCGGCTTCACTACAACTTGTCACAACCCGATCCCCGAATCCTAGGCCCAACAGACCTAGATGTGTATGTACATGTGAGAGATTGCAATTACAATACTCAGTTGGGCTTCTAACCACATAGCGCAAAATATATATCTTGTTACAAATAATCCCATTACACAACACATATAAGCCCCCCTCACTCTTTTTTTATATGTAATTGGGTCTAATACATATTTGACCCCCTATACACAAACTGGGTCTCACATTCGGTCTCAGAAATCAGGGCAATACTCTCCCCTCAGAAAATCCCTATATGGGCTACGATAAGTTGGAAGAAATTGGTTCACAAAACTAATAAATACATAGCAAGAATTTAGCATCACACAATCTCTAACAAAGCATTCTTTATTTATATGTACAAAATTTATAATGTTATTCTCTCTCTTATTTTATATGTGGATAACATCATATTGACAAGTAAAAATCTATAGAAATGAAAGGAGATCAACGATTATCTAGATAAAAAAATTTAAGATCAATGATCTTGGAACTCTCAAATATTTTCTTGGCATCGAAGTAGCTAGTTCTTCATGTGGAGTGTTCTTCTGTCAATGAAAATATATATTAGACATTTGTACAAATTGTGGTTTGTTAGGTGCACTACTAACTATGACACTAATATAAAAGAAGCACAAATTGTCTAATGAATCAAGGATTATGTTCAATGATTCAAAAAAATAAAGACAACTAATAGATAAATTATTTTATCTTTCCATCACAAGACTTGACCTCATTTATACAATGTATTTTCTAATTCAATGCATGAAAATCCAACAAAAAAAACACTGAAAAGCAACCTTGCATGTTTCTCATTACTTAAAAACTAATTTTGGTCATTTGATATTTTTTTCTTGAGATAATCCTAATCTCACACTAAAAGTTTACTATGATTCTGATTAGGTGGACACTAAAAGTCTATTGTGATTCCAATTGGTCAGGATGCCCAATCACAAAAAGATCTATAACAAGATATCTTGTAAAATTAGGCGGTGCACCTATATATTGGAAAAATAAAAAATAATTGATTGTGTCGTGATCATCAATAGAAGCTGAATATAAACCTATGGAAAAAATGAAAAATGAGATTCTTTGGTTGCAAGGATTATTAAGATTCTTGGACATCGAATTTGGACTAACAAAAACGTATTGTGACAAAAAAAACTGTTATCCACATTGCAAAATGTCCAGTCTTTCACAAAAGAACAAACCAAATAAAAAAAATATTACTCTATTCGTAAGAAGATACAAAACTGAGAACTTTTCATAAAACATAATAGAACATGGAACAAAGGAACAAAGAAACAACATACTATTCTCATGACTAATCCTCTAAGTTATTAACAATTTAATTAACTGATGAGCAATTACTTCATCTGCACATGCTCCAACTTGAGGGGAAATATTGGAAAAAAATCCATCTTAATCTTAGCAAATCACATCATGATATAATACGATCACATTAATACTAATTGGATATTTTTGACCTGTCATATATTTTTTTATATTAATATTTTCCATTATTATTGTGTTAATATATTTATAATATGTTATATATTTATAACTTGTTAAGTTTTTATTTACGATCTCCTTCGGTAACTAACTAACCATCCCTTGATAATTTAACTCTACTATGTTCCCAAGGCTCAAACTTGAGACTTTGGTTTATGTTAGAAGAGATCCCTAACTATCTCATTCAGACATCCCTCGTTTTTTTTTAATATATTTAATTTGACATCAAGAATGACATCAAGAATGACATGGGAACATGATGACAAGCTCTAAAAGTCATATTATTACTCATTTTTAGTGGAAATTAGGACAATTTTCGAAGATAATTAGAGCTTTATCTACATAAAGGTGGCTTCATAAGATATTAGGTGATTTTCAAGGAAAAAAATAATCCGAATAAAGAAGATAAAGATAAAGAAAGATGACATAAAGAATATTCATTCCAAAAATATTGGGCACGGTAGCTATCCACTAAATCATATATAAATCCGCAACCACATGTGGTCGGGGTATTCAATTTTATAGTATCAATAGAACTTTTAGTTATTACTCTCAATATGTCTGACAAGAAACTTATAACCAAATCACAACTTTACAGTAGGTTATTGTCAAAAACCTTCGAGAGATTTTGCTAAATAACAATTGATGTATTTTACGTATTGTCTTCTCTATTATCTTTATAAATAGAAGTGTATTACCGTGATCACGACCGAATCATCATGATCGATTGCTACACAATCAGAAGGAGTCCTTGTCATACAAGTTCTTCGGAATTGAGTGACACCCTGAGAGAAGAAGGTATCACCTTGAATATCTATCTTATTTTTCAAGAAGATACCATTCTCTTATTGATTACCAACCATACTTGATTTCTACCATTGTTCAATATTTTACAAACACTACAATCAACTTTTCATCCCACTGTGACTTGATCCTAATTCCCTGAGGATTCGACCCCACTATCTATACTACAGTATATTCAAAAGTAGGACTTTATCTTTGGATTGTTTCAACAGAACAACAGAACATCAGAACGATAGTAGGCAGGGAACGCTCTATAGTTATATACTTCTCCCTCTTTACCATCCATTATTTAAATTCACTAGTTCTACGTTGTCTCTCTTGTTGTAGGAATTCTTAACTACTAGTAAATGTTAGAAAGAAGTGTGATATGCCATATTTTTTTTGATGATGTAGGGCATTTTGATCAATAGGAATGCAATAATTTTTAGACAAAAGCAGAAGAATCCTCCAGACATCTACTTCGAAGGGATCTTATAGGGAGTTCGATGGGCTAAAATAATTTACAATCTGTGTGGTTTAATGCACCGGATATTCTCCCTCTTGGGGGGCTAGATCATCTGTTGATCAAAAATAAAATTCGGTCCGTATGTAACTATCACATCAAAATATTAGCCATACATAAAATCAAAAGACCACTCTAAAATCAGCCACGGGAGGTGGGTGGATCACTGACAATTAGCACCTATAGCACAATCTGGACAGCACTAATGTGATAATTGAATATTTTGAACTGGTAAAGTATATCCAAGTTGTTGGGCTTGAATTTGAGTAACGGCCCATAGCCAGGAAAAAAAAGTGTCAAAAGGGGATAAAAACCCTCCTTTTTAGCTATTTGGGCTTACAGTAAAGAGTTTGTCATACGTTTTTTTGGAAAACTCGGATTGAGGACATTTTTGTCATTTCACCCTTAGTCCTATGAAATTTTTTATTTCATTTCTCTTGATTACCAACTATTTATAGTATTGGTGAATTCACTAAGAAATTTGAAATCCGGAGTAGGATTTGAGCCTTCTTTATTTTAGAATTTTTATACAGGTAATAATTTAGATATTAAGTACAAAATTACGAAAAATAATTTCTTGTGAAGATTTTTGAGCAAGATTTGGTTTATTAAGGGCATAGTTATGATGAAGGAAGGTATATGAGGATGTAGAAATTTTTCCGGAATTTTTCAAAGATTCGTAGTTATATTTAAAAATTTTCTCCTAATCTTGTTATTTTATTTTTATTATAAATTTTATGATCATGGGAAAATAATTTTAATTCGTAGGATTGTTAAAATAATTTTCAGAAATTTTTAATATTTTTGTAGGAATTTTTTGAAGTAATATACCATTTACTATGAATTTTATAGAATTTTGGCAGATTTTAAAATATATTAATATTATATAAAAGAAAAAATTAAGGAAATTAGATGGTCAAAACACGGAAGGAACTGTCATTTTAGACCAGACTGGAAAGTAGAAACCCTCTCCCGCACCTTGTACGACACCATTTCACTTAGCCGAAATGACGCCATATTATTCCCTTCGGGGTTACTTAGCATCAAACCTTCATTCTTGTGTGTGAAAAACCTGCAGATGACAAGAGCGAGTGAGTGTGAGAGATCTAAGAGCAAAAAAAGAGTGTATTCTGGTGAGATTTAGGTAAGTTTCCTACTCGGAAACTAAGATCTTCGAATCTCGATTTCATGGCTTATAATCGGTTAAAAATAATAATAAATAGATGGTTTTGATCCGTTTAGGTTAGGGATTTTTTGTGTTGTTTTTGATATGTTGATTGGATGTATAATCGGAAATATTTTAGGGGGAGAAAATTTGGTTAGGGTTTGCAGGAAACCCTCGACGGTTGGAGGTTAGGGACGACCACGGAGGTTAGTCGCCTAAAGTTTGGGCAAAAGACTTGTCATTTGATGTGTGACTGAACTACATGTAACACTAAGTGACATGTCATCTCTTTAAAAGTTGAACGACAGATCAGTTAATGATGGAACTGAACAATTTGTAGTTTAATGAGAAAAAAGAAGACATGTCATTCAGATGAATGGTAGATAGGCTTGGCCCGAGTCGGAGGTTCGGACGAGTTGTGGTAGGCTCTAAACGAGCCACATGTCAGCATCTTAGAGGCTCAGGTATGTGCTGGCACGCGTTCGTCCTGCCATGTGTAGGTTCGAAGGAAATTAATAGAAAATTGGTTGAAATTAGCAGAAAAGCTAGAAAGTGAAAGAAAAATCGAGGAAAAAAAAGAGGAAAAAGGAAGAAAAATATAGGAAAATTAGAAAAAAAACTAGAAATTCAGTGGAATCTAATGGTATTAAGTTTGATTAAATCCGATGTCATTTAATAGGTCAATTAAATCATGGATATTGATAGAAAAATAGAAAAAAATAATACAAAGGGTTGGAAATTTCGTCGGATAAATGTTTAACATTTAGGACTGTTGTTATGATTTGGAAAGGAGTAAATAAAGGATTATGGCATAACATGTGAATAATTTTAAGGTGAACTCTTGTTTTACCAGTGTGGAAGTGAATTGATAAATTCAGACCCCTCCATAATTGGATCCTGAGGAAGAAATTCCATAAACCTACGAGTGGTTGGTGTGTGTGGGCATGCATATTAGATTTTATATTTTTCTTAAATAAATTTTTTTGACTTTATAAGAATTCGAATCGTATAAACATGCATACATAATTTGAATTTTTAGGATCATTAAACTTGTAACCCGGCTGTGTATAATTGTGTTATAATGGTATTTGATTGTCGTATCCTGTCATCTGTCTTCAAATAACAATATGCACGCAGGATGTGTCGGTATAGGATAACCTATACCACTATTAAGAGCTCACCGAGTCTTGTTGCGAGCCATGAAGACACCAGATCTATTTTTAAGAAATAAGGTTGGACAAGGTTTAATTTTATGATTTGCATTAACTAACCTTTACTTGCAGGTTATGGGTATCGATTTAGGTGGAGCTACCATCACCTAACAACCCGACATTGTCAGCGGAATGCTCTTTCGATAAATATTCGATAATTTACTTTTGTCGATTCAAAAGATAAAAGGTTTAATAAAAACTGTTAGGATTACCACTGATAGATCTTAGTCTTGTCTAGGGTTCGAAAAGACTATGAATTTATGCCAGCCCAAGTTATGTCATGTACGATCACTTAAGAAAGGTTGTCATAAATTGGTTTATTGTGTGCTTGTGTTTCTTTGAAAATGTTGGTGACGTTGTTTAACTAAATTTTTGATTTATCTTTTAATTTATTTATGTGCTAGTTCACCTTGTTTATGCAATGTATATCCGACCACTCATCTAGCAAATTTCCTCGCCAGATCCTTAGATCTGGTCTACAGGATCTTGTAGACAGCTTGACTGGCAGTTCAAATCCCATCCGGTATTACGGTTAGTAGTATATAATATCAAATGATAATGGTGTGTGTGTCTAGTGCTTGTTCTTATTTTACTTTTGTATAATTTCTGTCTGTTGCATGACCAAAACTCTGACTACCCGTTATTCGGCTTCGTGTGTGACCCGTCCCTCAAATCGAGAGCCTCAATCAAGGAGAATCAGCACATTAATGGATGATCAATCAGAGGCAATCGAAAAATTCAATGGGAATCCGTTCCTGCCATATAAGAGACCCGATTTAGGGAATCAAGGTAATTAATGTAATCAAAGATTACCATAGATGGGAAATCAGCTATTAGTGCTTGGCTTGTATATCTTTGTATAGACACCATTAGATCAGTTGACTCGATCTCCACCATTCATTGGGGAGCTGTATTGGCTATATAAGGGATGCCTCCCCTCATTTGTAATCATCCAGCAATTCTTGTAATATTGAGAGTTTAGAGTTTTCTCTTTATTCTCTTGTGTCCCTCTCTTTTTTCAGTTGTGTTCTAAGCTTAGCATTCTAGCTAGCTCTGTGAGGAAGGCTGACATAGCCTATTGCGAGAGCGATAGTGTAAGGCCGCACGAAGAGTTTTTATTCCGCAAAACTCTAGTCTCGTGACAGTTGGTAGTGGAGCCAGGTTCAATTCTTTGAGAGAGAAATAGAGATGCCTGCTGATGCCAACATCCCTGTTGTTGAGGAGGTGGAGGAGGTCCGTGTGGAGAGACTACCCCAACATGCTTCTGAACCAAGTTAGAAGAGAATGAAGACTGTTGATCATCTTTCGTCATTAGAGGCAAGGATCACTCGGATGGAGATGAAGGTTTCCAATGACAACGATAAGCTTGAGGAGTTTGGCCAACAAATAGATGAGCTCGAGTCAGGGGACGTGAATGAGCTTCGTGAGGAGATGAAAGGCGCCCTCATTGCTTTCAACTCTTGGAGGCAAAAGTTAAATGATTTCAAGGTAAATCTTCTTCCTGAAATCACTTTATTCAAGGATGATTTGGTGGAAATCAGGTCTGAATGCAAGAAGGGCATAGTGCAAGGAGTTGACAAGCACAAGGTGAAACTAGATGTCCCAAAACAGAAGTCATTTGGCGGAACGAGGAATGCCAAGGAGGTGGACAACTTCCTTTTCACCCTGAGCAATACTATTAAGGGGTGGGCATAGAGAGCAATGGAGACCGACTTTCCCAAGCCCCTTTGTATTTAACCGACAGTGCCACAACCTGGTGCAGGATGAAGCATGCTCAAATTGAGTGTGACACCTTGAAGTTAGAGACATGGGAAGATTTCAAAAGACTCCTAAGAGCACAATTCTCACCGAGAAATGTGAAGCTAGAAGCGAGGGAGAAGATTTGCAAGTTGTCTCACAAAGGTGACATCCGAGACTACATGAGGGAGTTTACGGAAGTCTTGTTGGAGATCCTAGACATGCCCAAGACGGAGGCCATGTACGTGTTTCTGGGAGGCCTACAAAGTTGAGCCAAGATGGAGCTACATCGACGTAATGTCAAAGAGCTCAACAATGTGATTACCGAGGCTAAATCCTTGGCGGAGTTCGAGAGGAAGCCTAAGGGTTCTAGCCCACCTAAGCCTAAGAGTTTCCACAACTACAAGGCTAAAGATGGTGGAGCAATCCACGAAACTAAGGAGGGGAAGGAGAAGCCTTTCAAGTCCTTCAGTCCAACCAAACCCACACAAAGGGGAGGTGAAAATTGGGGCAAGAGTGAGAGACCCAAGCTCTTATGCTTTCTATATGAGGGGCCGCATAAAACTGTGGATTGCCTGATGAGGAACAAGTTGGCAGCCATTTCCATGGAGGCCGAAGAGATGGAAGCACTAAGGATGAGTTCCATGTAATTGTTGAGTGCTATTAAAGCCTGAACGAAAAATGCCAAGGTGGTGCAAGCTGGGAGAATGTTTGCTAGACCCATTGTGCAAGGGAGGGAGTCCCTTGAATTGATCGATACCAGTGCTACTCACAACTTCATGAAGAAGGAGGAAGCACAACGACTTGGCATCAAGTTCCAAGAAGAGAAAGGCTAGCTGAAGACGGTGAACACTATAGCCCAGCCAATCTTTGGAGTAGCCCAAGGGATTAAGCTATAAATAGGGGAATGGAAAGGTAAACTTGACTTCTCCATTTTTCCCATGGATGATTTTCCGATTGTGTTAAGAATGCAATTCTTAGATCAAACGAGAGCAGTCCCAGTGTTTTGCACAAACACCTTCATACTTTTGGAAGGAAGCTAGTGTTGTGTGGTGTCTATTGCTCGAGAGAAGGAGCTGAAGACAAAAACACTTGCAGCCATCAGTCGACTAAAGAGTCCTTTAATGGAAAAGATTCGAGGGGGTATGGAGTATGACCCCCAAGTTCAAGCCTTGGCAGAACAAATGAAGCAAGGCAAGACCCACAGATTTTGGCTAGAGGATGGGTTGCTCTTCATCAAAGGCAACTGCATCTATGTCCCTCAACATAACAGGCTTTGGAAGGAGGTCATGAAGGAATGCCACGATTTAGGATGGGCCGGACACCTAGGTATCATTCGAACAGTTGCACTTTTGGAAGATGGTTACTATTGACCTTACATATGAGATGATGTGGAGTGGTATGTGAAAACCTGTCTAGTTTGCCAACAGGACAAGGTCGAGCAACATAAGTCACCGGGATTGTTAGAGCCATTGTCCATACCGGAGAGACCTTGAAAGAGCATTTTCATGGATTACATCACATCCCTCCCAAAGTCTGACAACTTCCAAACCATACTTGTGGTGGTGGATAGATTTTCCAAATGTGTGGTATTCATTCCAGCCACCGAAGCATGCATGGCAGAGGAGACAAGCCACCTTCTCTTTAAAAATATGTGAAGTATTGGAGTATTTTGAGGTTCATTGTGAGTGATCATGACACTCGATTCACGGGGAGATTTTGGACCGAGTGTTCAAGCTATTGGGGTTAGAATTCAATTTTTCCACCAGTTTTCATCCTCAAACCAATGGGTAGACCAAGAGAGTGAATGATTTATTGGAGCTCTACCTTAGGCACTATGTGAGTGCCAACCAAAAGAATTGGGCAAAGTTACTCGATGTGGCTCAGTTCTCATACAAGTTGCAAAAGAGTGAATCAACAGGTATGAGTGCTTTTGAGATTGCTAATGGACAACAACCTTACACTCCTAGCAAGATTGCCACAGGTTATCAAAGGCCAAATCCATCCGCCTACCACTTTGCCAATGAGTAGGACGAGCAGAAGGACATTGTATGAGTGCAATTTTCCAAGGCGACAAAGAGGATGAAAAAGTGGGCAAACAAAAAGAGGCAACCCTTAGAGTTTGATGAAGGGGATCTTGTGTTGGTGAATCTGATGCCTCACCAAAGCCGAGTTTTTGCCAAGTTACACAAGGGGCTAGTGCAACGATACGAGGGTCCTTTCAAGGTGTTGAAGAGGATCGACAAGGTGTCATACATGCTTGAGTTGCCACAAAGATTGCAGTTCCATCCTGTCATCCATGTAAGCTTGTTGAAGCCATTCCAAGAAGATAAGGAAGATCTGGAGAGGGGGAAGTCCAAGAGAGCTCCCATAGCTGTGACCAATGCTCATGATAAGCAACTAGATGAGATCTTATCAAGGCGTGTGGTACAAAAGAGTGGGAAACACATGAACCATGTGGAGTACTTGGTTCGATGGAAGGGCGACCCTCTTAGAGAGACAAACTGGGAAAAAGATTTTGATCTTTGGTAGTACCTAGACGAAATCAACGAGTTCTTGAGGCAGCACACAATGAGGACGCTATCGAGTTTGGTGGGGGAGAATGTCACCACCAAAACTCAGACTACGTGTCATTCGGCTTCGTGTGTGACCCGTCCCTCAAATCGAGAGCCTCAATTAAGAAGAATCGACTCATTATTGGAGGATTAATTAGAGGCAATTGGGGAATTCAATCAGAATCCGTTCCTGCCATATAGGAGACCTGATTTGGGGAATCAAGGTAATCAATGTAATCAAAGATTACTATAGATGAGAAATCAGCCATTAGTGCTTGCCTTATATATCTTTGTATAGACACCATTCATTTGAGAGCTGTATTGGCTATATAAGGGATGCCTCCCCTCATTTATAATCATTCAGCAATTCAAGCAATATTGAGAGTTTAGAATTTTCTTTCCATTTTCTTGTCTCTCTCTCTCTTTTCGGTTGTGTTCTAAACTTAACATTCTAGCTAGCTTTGTGAGGAAGGCTGACTTAGCCTATTGCGAGAGCGATAATTTAAGACCACTTGAAGAGTTTCTATTCCGCAAAACTCTAGTCCCGTGACACTGTACAAGCGGTTTGCATGTTTTGGGTTGGGATACAAATATATGTTGTGTCTAAAATATAAATGGTGTAACAATTCAATAAAATGAACAAGCGCTACCCAAAGAGCACTAGTGTACATTAAAACACCGCTGTGATTTTTAGTTACTCTTTTTCATTATCAATTATTAAATTTTATCCTTGTAGGCTCAGTATATACATTACAGGGAATAGTAGTGTATATAGTGGATCTACAGCGGGGTGTCATGCAAAAATAAATAAATGAATATTGAAGTTTCGAACATGACATTTTAAAAAGGTAACAGAGCCCCTCTTTTTGAATAATTTTGAATTTTTTTCTGTATTAGGTCATTTAATTTAAGAGTCATTTGAAAGTTTTAATTGGGGGTTATGTTTAAAATTTTTAGTTTATAATTAAAAGTCTTCTTAGGAAATTATTATTAGAAGGAATGATATTATAAAATCGATTTATAGTGAAAATTGTTTAAAGGTCTTGATCATCTAAAGCATATACATAATTGCTGTTTGTTATCAATGAGTTTTTATTTTCCTTTTTACCTCAACTTAATTGCCATGGTCTATTGAATATGAGGGTGAGTTTGTTTAATCAAGATGGGTTTAGGTGACCCCTAAAAAATAGAAGAATAATTGGGTAAATAAGCCAAATGAAGTATTCCAACCATTAACAAGCTAGGGTAGTTTAAAAGACACCAATTTGTATGATAGGTATTTGTTGAGCATGCATTGATTTTTCAGGTAGAAAAAGAACACGCACATACCATATCGTTATGATATTGATGGGATTGTCTGACTAAGCCATAGATGATTATCAGTGTTATTTGATGTTGTACAGGAAAGAAATGGCATATTATGGATCAAGAAGCTTTCCTTTTTGTGATAGTGAACCACCAGATTGGTCATCGCCTGACCATGTACCCAGATTTCCACCACCCGTAGAACCTCCTCGACAAAACCCAAGAAGAAGGGTCCCGTTGCTCCGCGTAGTTATCTGTATGCCAAAGACGCTATAGTTGATGGTATAAGGACTATATATTATGATGTGATGAGTATATTAGGACTGTTTGAAAGACCATTACCCCCATTGTTGCCTCAAGTTCATTAGGAATAGGATAAACTAAGAAGGCAGAACACTGAGGCAATAAACCAGCCTTGGGAAGAACAAGGTTATGGTAGAGCTCGGAGAATACGACCTATGAGATATAGGCTTTATATTCAATGTCGGGGACTAGGACATATTGCTAGGAATTGTCAGGTAATACTAGGAGTAGTTGATGAATGGGAACCCACATCTCCACCACCCGGACCATTTTATGATCCTAATTTCCATTGGACTCCGAACCCTACCCTGGGAATAACATCCACAGAGATATCATCACATACTAGTACATCATTGTCCTCTCTGGTGATCAGGCCTTACTACTTGGACAGTTCAGGATATACGTCGTTGGATCGGACCAAGGATCTTTCATGGCCGAAAGAGGTGCATATCTTATTTTATTTTTTTATACTTTATGGTTATTTTGATATATGAAATTGATAGTATGCATGTTAGTATGAATGCTTGCATGTTTTGGGTGTGTTAGATTAGAATTGCTTTGAGACTAAGTAGAATTGCTAAAAGAATAAGGTAATTGACGTATTGTTATTGTGGAATTGAAATATAGTGAGAAGTTGAAATGAATATTGGTTGAGTCGAGTATAATAACGAAACGAATAGAAACAGGAGGAGGATATCAAAGTCATTAATAAACAGGAATAAGGAATTCCGAACGGAAAAAATTGATGGTGAGTGTGTTTATATGATAGTAACAAAAGGAAATGAAAATAGGTTTAGAAGAGAGGAAATGAAAGAGATACTCGGTTTGGCCGAGAAGGATATGATCGATGTGAAACTGATATTGGATGAGTAGCCAGGATTGGATGAGGATCGTTAGGAACAAGTTTCAATGACGAAACTTCTTGTAAGGTGGGTAGATTGTGAGGATTGAATATTTTGAACCGATAAAGTATATCCGAGTTGTTGAGCTTGAATTTGAGTAACCGGTAAAGTATATCGTAGAACGCTTTACCGGCAGGTCAAATCCCATCCGGTATTACGGTTAGTACTATGTAATACCAAATGATAATGGTGTGTGTGTAGTGCTTGTTCTTATTTGAGTTTTGTATAATATCTGCCTCTGCATACGATTTGCATGTTTGGGTTGGGATGGAGATGTATGTTGTTTGTAAAATATAAATGGTGTAACAAATCAATAAAATGGGCAAGTGCTACCCGAACAACAATAGTGTATATTAAAACACCACAGCGATTTTTAATTACTCCTTTTCATTATCAATTACTAAATTTTAGCCTTGTAGGTTCAGTATATACATTACAAGAAATTTTGGTGTATATAATGGGACTACGGCGGGGTGTTACGCAAAAATAAATAAATTAATATTGGAGTTTGGGATACGAAAATAAATATATAGTTGCAATCACATGCACCATATCACTATGTGCCTCTCAATATGAAAACATTACAAAACTACTGTATGTGTCAAATCTCATAGTCATAAAACCATTCATATTTCCAACCATATCACAAGTCACACGTTTGCATAAATAACAATCATATAATTACTAACCATACAACCAGTACGTAAAAGGAGACAAAAATCATAACTTTTGGAAATACATCAAAGTCTAAAATTGATTAATAAACCCTCAAATTAAATTTTTATCAACACAATTTTATTTATAAAATCATATTTTATCATTTAAAATCAAAACATGTTTTCGAAAAAAAAGGTTGAAAAGTCCATATCTCACAAATAGTAAGTCAAATTGAAAAAGCAACGATACCATTGTGTTTGGAACATCGAAATAGGTAACAAAGTCAAAATTTAAAATAAGGTTTCGGGCAGCGAGTGGCGACGGTTAGGCATATGGAGACGGCCGGTGGCTAGAAACTAAAAATGAAGCCAGAAATTCCTATCTGCACAAATTGGCGGTAAATTCAACAAACAACCCAAGGAATGCATCTATACTAATGAATTGTTGATTGCTCACCCTAGGCTGGCCGGAAATTGAAGCTTTTTTCCGATGAAAAACCCAAATCTTCTGGAGCTCGAGGGAGGTGTGTCGGACAACGGATCAAAGTGCTTCTTGCAGCTGCCTATAGCTGGCGATGAGAGCTCCTGATTGGTGGCGACGGTGAAGCTCAGTGCAGGCAGATGGTGGAGTCCGCATTTTCTAGCCAAAGAAGAAGGGGGATTCTGGGAGGAAGAAGTAGAAGAAAGAAAGAAGAAGAACAAGAGAAAAAGGAAGAGAGAGAAAAAAAATGAAATTTT